>VDFB02000002.1:97248365-97301342 GCA_007258455.2 Sequoia sempervirens | reverse complement strand
AAAAAATTTGCACTTGATTTCACGCTCGGGCACTTTGACCTACTTTCTAGCACTTTTGACTTTTTCTAGTGATTCTATTTTTTGATAGAGGGTGATTTTAACTTTTTTCAGCACTTGTGACCTCTAACAAAGGCTGCTATTGACTATTTTTCCTTCACTTTTTCTCTATTAGTCTGTGTCCAAGATTTACAAGTTAAAGTTTGATTTCTAACACTAGTGGGTACCTGATTTGAATGTGTAACAGGTACTAATGTTTGTTTATGTAGGATTTGTTGAGGTATAGCAAGCATCTATCCAAAAAGAACCATTAACACCTTTTACTATAGGGAAGAAAAACAGTCAAAGAATTTTGAATTTTCAAGCTTTCTAAGTTAGAAAAATACATTCAATTTGGTGCTTAAAACGAACCCCACAAACAAATGCTTTCAATTTAGTGTTGTAAAATGAATATTTTTCAAGCTTTCTAAGTTAGAAAAATACTTTCAATTTGGTGCTTAAAATGAACCCCACAAACAAACGCTTTCAATTTAGTGCTCTAAAATGAACCTTTTTCAAAGCTTTCATAGTTAGAGGAACACTCAATTTGGTGCTTAAAAAGGAATCCCACAAAAAAACTCTTTCAAATTGGTGCTCTAAAATTGTTGTTATGAAGTTTTTAATTGGTTTTTCTCTAAATGTTTGATTCTTTTGTTGACCAAATGATTTAAATTTGTTGAAAAACGCTTGATTTATTTTGTTGACCATTAAGACAAGGATCTAGAAAAACACCCAGTTTTTTGGGCTTAAAAATGAACAAATCAATTTCTTGTTTTGCACATTTGATATCTTTTATTGAAGTCCAGAACACTTCACTTTGGTGCAATTAAAAAGAAAATTATTATTTTATTTACACTTTATTTTGGGGATAGCACCGCTCGAGGCACTTAAAAAGAAGCAAATTGCAATGAAGTGTATGATGTGTCTACTATGTCTAGAAAACTAAAGTGTTTTATCCTCCCCCTTCGTGTCTTTGTGGTGATCTTGGGTGACAAAAAGACATTTTGGAGTTTCACATTTTGGTCATTTTTATCTTTTATCCTTAGAAAGAGGGCTTGCTTTGAGACACATCCTGTGCTAGAGAACTCATTGCAAGGTCTCAACATTTACTATAGGCTATATCAAAGGTTACAAAATCGTAAGAAAGTAGCTTCAAGCCAACAACATTAACTGCACCTAATCCCACGCCTTAAGTGAAACAAGAACAAGTTAAAGAGCCTTAAGTGGCTAGCGGGTGAGTTTCGGTTACTATGTTCACAATTTGTTGTCATTAAAACCTTTTGTTGTAGAGGCCAACCAGTTCTACCAATGAGTTCTTTAAAGTGGTGCATTAGGAATTTATTTCCAATAAGTTACTTGTCATGTCCAATTTTTTGGTGGAAATATAGAGATTAAGAGTTCATTCTTAACATATCTCTATATTTTCCCATTAAGTTGCATGTAAATTCATCTCTTCTACTATGAAGGGCATGAGGCAAGCCTACTAAGAAGAACACACCTACTCTTTAAGGTGTAAAGATTGTTTTCTAAAAATGACCATTAACCATCAAAAATCTTTGACATCAAGCTTTGTGCTTGCATTAAAATGAATACATCAAAACAAGCACTTAACATGGCTCTAAAACGATAAACCCTTTTGACTTAGTGTGAATCCTTTGAAAAGAGCCATCTATTTACATTCCAAAAAGATATCTTAAAACCATATCTTTGAAGGTTTCTAGATATTTAGGCTCATATTTCAAGTCACATTAGGGAAAAGTAAACATTGGAAACTATAACTTTAACATTTCTACCTCGATGAACTTTGAGCTTTCATGGAGGGAAACATGCTTAAAGTATAAACATTTAGGTCACACAAGTTTTGATTGTGGTGTTGCATGATATCACTTGCCAAATCTCGAAATAGATTAAACAAAATAATCCACAAACTGCAAAAATCATCCAAGTTGCTGCCAAATATTGAAATTGGAAAACAAGATTGAACAAGGGCCACTTTTGATATTGTTTCTAGCACACTTGATCAAAACCTAGTTGCACTTGCCAAAAATAGCTCAATTTTTCTCTCTGTCTCATGACAACTAGTGATAAAAGGTTGCTACTTTTGACAAAAGTAGTGTAATTGATACAAAACTAGTCACACTTGATTTTTTTTTGGTGCATTTGACAAAAAAATTTCAACATACTTGCCAAAAATCTATTCTCGTACTTTCCAAAAGAATTGCTTCGACCGGTAATTCATCGGATTTGAAAGAATACCCATAGAGGCCACACTTGAAATTACTATGCACTTGCTTTCCAAAATTAATTTTTTCAAAAATTTCACACATTCAAACTGGTTTTTTTTTGCTCTCTAGAAAAAAAACAAATTGAAGTTGGTTACAAGATCCTTGTTGGAACAAAAAAATTGGAAACCCAAAATACATCATATAGTCCTTCATCCATCTTCAAACTCCATCCTACTTTTGGAAATCAAAATCAAAACAAACAAACCTGAATTAGTTCCTCACCCACACTTCTAATATATGAATAGTTGCTTGAACCTCAAGGCTAGTTCAAGTAAGATTTTTCAATATATACTCTAGAAGAAGAAGTGAGATATTGATCTAGTCCTTCCAACATTTTGAGATCCAAGAATAACATCATTCCAAAACAACACTCAAACCTTAGGGTCTTAAGCTTCATAAAAAACATATCAAAACACCAACACTATTACCTTAAGACCATTTAGCATCAATTTGCTCCAGTCTAACAACCGAACCTTACAACACCAATCCTACAACCAAGTCTCACATACATTGAAGGTGAAAAAATGGATATCATTAGTAGTTTAAGGAGCTTCATATTTGAGAAGAATGAAACCAAAATAGTGGAGAAACGAAGCCAACATACTAGATAAAGAGGAAGAGAAAGAAGACCTTGCAACTGGAAGACCCATGTTATCACCTCCTGCGTGAAAATAGGTATTCATCCTTCATGATCTCCAAAAAGAGAAATCCTTAAGCGAAAATCCATATTTTGAATTTCAAAGAACCATTCTAGTTTAAATTTTTCCAAGGGGCACATCTTGAAAACTTACTGCAACTGTGACATCCAGCTAAGAAATTTTTATACTCACTTTTTAATAGGAGAACCAGACTTGTGTATCCAACATGAACATACCAATTGAAATCCTGAAGTTTCTTAGGGTTATATAACCTTAGAGTCCACATAGAAATAGACACCATCCTTCAAGAAATGAAAAATCCCAAAAAACAAACACAACTTCATTTTCCTTACAACATAAAATCTAAAAAGAAAAAAAGCATTCTTTTTCCATAGTTAGGAGTCACAAAATATTTTCAAAAAGCTTGGAAGTTGTTTATGACAACTACGAGGTCACAACATAGAAAGAACATGGAAACAAATAAAAGCAATACTATTGTACCACCAGTAAATACCACAAATGATGAGAGTGGCCCATGGGGCTATAGGCCAAGTGACCTTGAAACACCTCAAAAGAAACCCATGTTCAAAGAAACATTTAGTGAGGAAGAGATAAACCACAAATGAAGAAGTAATGGAGCAATCAAACCAGAATCCAAAAGATGTGGTCATAGAAGAGATGGATAGTGAGGAGGAAATAAATGAGGAAGAACTATTTCAACATTCCAACAACCCCTAGGTGCTCAAATTTATGGACAAATTGTTGAAAATGGACCCAAATTCTTACTTCTTCAAATTAGCACAAAGTGGGGCCAAATTTCCAATAGACTTTAAAGTGGAAGCTCTCAAAGACCCTAACCTTATTCCCTTAGGGGATAATTTAGTTGTGAGAAAAATATCCAAACGCACTGAGATTCCAAACATGCCACCCGTATTCTCACAAAACAATGGTCAACAAAAGGATAACCCATTGTATAGAAAACCAACTCAAGTCGAATAAGAGAAAGTGGCCCAACAATATTAAGGAGGTCCATACCAATACGTAACACAAAGCAACCATCCTCCACCAGGACAATATGTACATCAAAATGCGTCATATATTGACCCTTCCCAAAATGTATTGAATCAACAAGGGAAATTTCCACAACAATACCATCAACAAGGGGGGTCGAATGGTCCCTTTCCCAATCAATAGTACCAACCACTAGGTGTGCCACAAGGTACCCTCTCCAATCAACCAGGTGGGCCACATGGTCCCCTTCCTAGTCCATAGTACCATCAAAAAGGTAGGTCATATGTTCCCCTTCCTAATCAACAGTACCATCAAAACAGTGTGCCACATGGTACCCTTCTCAATTCATCATGAAAATAAGGTAACCTACCAACACAACATCAGAGAAACCTTGAGTATAGTTTGTTCCAACAACAGGGTGTTCCACAAAGCAGTCATCACCAGTCATCCCATCAACAAGGTAACCCACCAACACACCATTAGGGAAACCTTCAACATAGTTCATCCCAACAACAAGGTGTGCCACATGGTACCCTTCCCAAATTGTCTCATCAATAAGTTAACCCGCCAATGCACCATCAAGGAAACCTGTAGTATAGTTTACCCCAACAACATGGAGCTAACCCTCCTTACATTCAACAAGGAGCTAACCCTCCTTATGTTCAACAAGGAGCTAACCCTCTTTACATTCAACAAGGAGCTAATCCTCCTTACATCCAACAAGGAGTTAACGCTCCTTCCACCCAACATGGTTACCAAGGCCCCATACCTTTGCAATACCCAATCTATGACCAAAACGTGGTAGGAAAACAAGGTAATTAATTACGTGCAATATCCCCAAACCAACATACCAAAAATAGAGATGGAAATGCAACTACAAGCAATGAATCAAAAGATATCAGATATGCAGATAGGGAAAATAAAGAAGACTTATACCCTTCAGGATACATGTCCATTTCCTTTTGATCATTCCATTACTATGCTTCCCTTTCCAAAGAATTTTGAAATACTCAAGTTTGACAAATAAAAAGGAAAGGGAGACCCAGTAGAACATGTACGAGAATTTTTGGTAGCATGCATGGAGGTTCAAAAAAATGATGCTTACCTCATGAGAATCTTTCCACGAAGTCTTATTGGTCATGCCATGGAGTGGTTCACCCATCTACAACTAGGAATTAAAAGCTTCAATGAATTATCTACCAAATTTTTAACCCACTTCTCATTCAATATAGAACAAGACATCACCATCATGGATCTATACAAGATTAAGCAAATTCAAGGTGAATCTTTCACCTCATACCTTCAATGATGGCAAAATAAGGCTAGTTGATGCAAATCACCTATTCTCGACAAGGAATTGGTCAACATATTCATTTCAAATGTCCAAGAATAAGTCAAATATCAACTTACCATGTTGTGTCCCACAAAATTTGAAGAGGACATTGAAAAGGGACTGCACATAGAAAGGGCCCTCGTAGTAAGAGGAGTGATCAAGCTAAACAACCCAAGAGACAATTCCTCTAGTTCAAATGAGAAACCTAAAATTTGGGCCAAGAACAAGAATGCCACAAACGATGGAGTAGTGGATGCTAGAGTAGTATGGAATATACAAAATCCAAATGTACCTCAAAACAAAGCTCAAGTGGCCCAAACAAGCTACACTCCTAATAATAAACAAAACAACCAACTTACATATCCATAAAAAAATCAAGCAGTCAATCAATAGACAAATCAAGGAAAGAAAAAAAGGCAATACAGTCAACCAAGAAGGAAGTTCACGATATTAGAAGAGTCACTTGAGATGGTCATTCATAAACTAGTGCAACAAAACCTCATCAAGATCAATGATCACCCAAAATATGAGGAGCCAAGCTTCAAACTTCCATGGTACAATGAGAAGGATTTATGCAAGTTCCATAGAATGAAAGGACATACAATAAACAATTGCATGAGACTCAAGCACATCACACAAGAATTGATAGAAAAATGAGAATTAGATGTCAAACATTGACATAGAAACAAGGACCTCTAGATATACACAAACCCAATCCCAAACCATGCTAGGAAGAATGACAAAGGAAAGGACCAAGACTATCATAATGATAACTACACTTTCGATGACACAGTTCTAGGTACCCTCTCTCAAGCAAATGACACTAGGGTGGATGTAGTGACTATACAAGGTGGGGACAAAAACTGTAATGTAACTACTTGTTGAGGGATATTTACAATACATGGAGCCTTGCCTAAGCTCATGGCTAAGTCATCAAATGACTACAACATTGTGGAGTATCTAAAGAAGGTTCCTGCTTTGATCTTAATCCTAGAACTGCTAAAACTATCACCTGCACATAAGGAGGTACTAGAAAAATCATTAGAAGCATCAATCCCTAACAACCTCAATCCATATCAATTCCAAGCCATGGTTGGAAAAATAACAGCCAATCACCATTTAGTCTTTTCTAAGAAAGACCTTCCACAAAGGACATTCCACAACCAAGCCCTCTACATAGAGGTTGGTTTCCATAAGAACATGGTCAAGAGAGTGTTGATAGATAATGATGTAGGTCTAAACATTTGTACCTTGCATTTTTTCAAACAGTTGGGGTATTTTGATGACGTGATAGACAAGGAAATATTATTACTATAAGGGCCTATGATGACCTTAAATGGAATTCAGAAGGGATCATCAAGCTACCAGTGCAGATAGGACCAGCCATCATGGAAACTACATGTCAACTACTTGACCTTGATTTTCCATATAATCTCCTCCTAGGATGCCCTTGGATTCATGCATTACAAGAAGTCCCCTCAACCTTTCACCAATGCTTAAATTTTCCTCATGAAGGAAAAGAAGTGACATTATATGCCAATCTTGAGCCTTTCCACTTTTGTGAAAAATTAGACAAGAAGTATAATAAAATCTAGCGTATACCCTTCCACACTGCCATCAACCTCAACCAAGATCACATCATGTGAGAAACCAAAAATAGAAACCAAGGTTCAAGTACTTGACGGGGATAATGAAGATTATCACTTCAACCAAGAATTTTGTATTGGCATGCTTCCACCAACACCCAAGGTTTATGGAGGCCCAAATGAGATCAAATATGTTCAAATAGTACAAATGATAGCTAAACCCACAATTTTCACCAAGTGGGGGGATATGAAGGACGAAGAGATTTAAAGAAGACTTGTCACTATGATCTACAAAGAGGACCAAACGGAACCAGAATAGCCACAACCCATTCTAATGGATCCTACTAGTAAAGGTTATCAATTAGCTAAACAAATGAGATATCAGGGAATAGGCGGCCTTGGGCTACACAAATAAGGTAGGTGGGAGCATATCATAGTGGAATAGAGAAAGAAAAATATGGGACTAGGTTATGAGCCAAAAGAAGTGGTTACTCCAAATACTAGACATACCTCTTTTAATAAATGAGAAACTTCTACTAGCATTAAAACATTAGATATATACCACATTATGGACAACAATTTACTCATCAAAGTCTTATTTGAGAACTTTAGCATTGATAGGTTCCCTATCCAACTTCTCAAAACTATTCCCAATGACTACTATTATTCCATAATGGACTCTAATGAGTATGAATGGGATTCTTCCTCCTTTATCACCAGATATGGTTCTCCCATTTCAAGTGATGATGACCTAAACACCCAATGGGAAAATGATGCAAAATCCATTTTAACCATTTAAACAACCTCCATAATCTTTTTAGATAATGATGATAGCCTACCCCTTTGCTACCCACAATTGATAGATTGGGACCAACAATAGCATACACCTATTTTGCATCAATTCCAAAATGATGAAGCAATAACAGATTTCATGGGAATTCGAATGGACATACTACTAGGAGATCACAAAGCATGATTCATCATGGAACTTGAAGAGGATGCATACTTCAATGGAGAGATTGTATCTTCTAGTCACAAAAATGAAAAGAAAAATATTAAAATGTGATCCCCTAGAGAAAACCATAGTGTGGCTCTATCAGATCCCGAAAAGAAGAAGATAAAGGACTCATTCGAAGGTGAAAAAATATTCAAGGCACCTAAGGATGGAGGGTTCAATCTCCCCATATTTGAATATCAAGAAAGATCAACACTTATAGTGGAAGAAGAAAAATCCATAAATGTTGGAACAATAGAGGACCTAAAGATCGCATACCATGCGACATCGCTTAATCTTGAAGAGAAAGAAAACTTCATAGAATTCATCAACGATAGAAAGATAAAATTTTCTTGGACCTAAGTTGACATGCTTGGACTAGATCTAGCATTAGTGGTACATCATTTGGTCATAGTACCTAGAGAGAAACCTATCAAATAGAAACTAAGGAAAATGCATCTGCGAATAGAACTGTTGGTAAAGGTATAACTAAAAAAATTACTAGATGTGGGTTTCATCACACCCATTGATTATCCAGAATTGATATCAAATCCCATTGGGGTCATAAGGATTTGCATAGAATTTAGAGACCTAAACAAAGCTTTCCCAAAGGATGACTTCCTACTTCCAAGTATGGATATGATAGTGGATCTAACAGCAGGGCATGAGATGCTATCATTAATGGATGGTTTCTCTGGGTATAACAAATAAAAATATCCCTTGATGATCAACACAAAATGGAATTTACTTGTTCCTGGGGGACCCTCTGCTGGAATGCAATGCCATTTGGCCTAAAGAACACAGGAGAAACAAATCAAAGTGAAATGATGACCATCTTCCATGATATGATGCATGCAATCATGGAAGACTATGTGGATGAAATTCTAGAAAATTATGTCAAAAGGGAAGATCACTTGACCAATCTTGCAAAGGTGTTTGATATTCTAGAATAATATAACTTAAGACTCAACCCAAAAATTGTGTGCTCGGAGTAACATTCAGAAAGCTACTAGGGTATATAGTGTCAATAAGGGGCATTGAAGTAGGTCTTGTGAAAGTAAACTCAGTACATGAGACGCCTCCACCAAAGACATTAAATCAACTAATAATTTTATAGGGAAAGCTACAACCGATCAGGTGATTTATCACACAACTGGTAGAAAAATGTCACCCTTTCACTCATCTCCTACACAAGGACATCACCTTCAAGTGGGATGGGAGATGTGACCAAGCATTCCAACAAGTCAAGGAGTACCTACTCTCTCCTCCTGTACTCATGCTACCTATTCCAAACAAAGAAATAATACTCTATGTGTTTACCACACAAGCAACATTGGGAGCTCTTCTAGCCCAACTAGATGATAATAACAAAGAAAGAGTGGTCTACTACATCAACCAAACACTATTGGGCTATGAGTTGAACTACTCACCCATAGAAAGAGTATCTCTCAATCGTATTTGTAATACAAAAGATGAGACACTATATCTTAAATAGACAAGTCAAGTTGATTTCAAAGGTAGACCTGCTAAAATACCTACTAGAAAAAGAAGCCTTAACAAGTAGAATTGCTAAATGGGTAATGATTCTAAGTGAGTTCGACATAGAGTATGTGGATAGAAGGGCCATCAAGGGACAAATCATAGCAGACCAACTAGCTGAAGCACCGATAGAGGATCACAAGCCTCTTATAGTAGACTTCCTAGATGAAAGCATATTGCTAATAGAACAAACAAGCCATTGGACCTTGTATTTTGATGGGTCCCACACACAACATGGCTCTAGAGTAGGTATCCTATTTCTCACACCACAAGGAGATATTATACCCAAGGCATACATAATTGTATTCTTGTGCACAAACAATATCTCAAAAAATGAAGCTCTAATCACAAGGCTAAATATGACTATTTAATGGAGGATAAAGGAACTACGTGTCTTCGAATATTCTCAATTGGTGACCAAACAAGTGAATGATGGGCACCAAACAAAAGACAACAAGCTGATGTCGTATAAAAGAATGGTGGATAGTTTTAAGGAATACTTTGTCACAATAACCTTTGAATAGATTCCTCAAATCAACAATAGAGCACTCGATGCCATGGCAACAATAGGGTCACTTCTGGATATTTTGTAGAATATTCCCAAGTATGAGTTCCTTGTAGAACAACTACTCATACTAGCATTTGACATCCTAGAATCAGAACTAGTGTGTATTGTTGTTGGCCCTAACTCCACATGGTACCAAGACACATTTGCTTACATCCAGCATGGTATCATTCCACTTAACTTAACAACCACCCAAAAGAAGACCTTTACCCATAGGACATCCCAATTTACGATCCTAGGAGATACCCTATATCGTCATAGTCTAGATGTTATGTTACTTTGATTTATTAATTCAGAAGAAGTACAAATGGCCTTGCAAGAGGTACACAAAGGTGTTTATGGGTCCCACTCTAGCGGAACCAAAAGTTGCTGAGAATAGGGTACTATTGGCCCTCCATGGAGCAAGAGTGTATTTAGGATTCCTAAATTTTTTGTCAATGCTAGCAGCATAGTGACCTCATTCATGCACCAACATAGGAGTTGAGACTCATCAAAACACCATGGTCGTTTTCACAATGGGGATTAGACCTGGTAGGAAATATTTCTCTTGCTTCCTCTAATAGGCATAAGTTTATTATTACTACCACTGATTACTTTACCAAAAGGATAAAAGCAATTCCATTGACCTACATCATTGGAAAGAAGATATAAAAAGTCATTTTGAATTATCTAATTTGTAGGTATGGAATTCCCCAAACAATAATAACAGACAATGGAAACCAATTCAAGAATCAAGATGTCCAAGAGCTTTGTTCCAAATTCTCTATCCAACATAGATTTTCCATGCCCTATTACCCCCAAGGAAACAGTCAGACTGAAGTGTCTAACAAAACCATCTTGAAAATATGAAAGAAGACTATTAATGAAGTTGGTCAAGATTGGAATTTACAACTGAACCCAGCTCTATGGGCTTATCGAACCAGCATCTGAACACCTATAGGTGCCACACCTTTCTCCTTAGTCTATAGATTGAAAGTTGTCTTACCTATGAAGGTCAAAATCCCCTCATTGATAATCTCACTAAAAGGCATGGTCAACAATGAAGAGTATCAAGTATCTCGATTAAATGAGTTGGAGCTCCTAGATGAAATGTGTTTAGTGCGTTAAACCATCTTCAGGTTTATCAGAATTAGCTCAAATGAAGCTATGATAAGAAAATTAAAGATAAATTTTTATAGGTTGGTGACTTGGTCCTCAAAGAGAATTAGAAGGTACAACTAAATCAAAATGGAAAAGGAAAATTTGAACCCAATTGGTTAGGCACATTTATCATCACAACAAGCTACGGTTCTAGAGCTTATTAATTGGCTACTCCTGAAGGGGAACCCTTGGATGAACCACTAAACAATAGCCACCTCAAGAAGTTCTATACTTGAAGCACATTAGAATACCCCAGGAAAAGGGTAAAAATCCAAAAAATTCAAAAAAGATAAAAAAGCAAAAAAATCAAAAAGCAAGAAAAACAATAAAGAGAAATAAAACGTTCTGTTAGTGAAAACCACTTTGTGGTACTCCTAGAATAGGTACCATAGTGAAAACCTAGAAAACAGGCGCTATGTTTGAATAAGACTTGCATCGTTATCTATCGATACTATCCACAATATCCACTCATTCATTCCATAAATAAAGCATTGTCCAACCATGGATCGTTATTCATCTAGGAAAGTAGTCTTACTATGAACTGGGGCAACTTCCCAAAGCTAGTTGTGGAATAGATATTTATGCATCCTATCAGGTTCAAAACTATTGAAAATAAAAAACATCTAGAAAACAACAAAATAAAAAACATCTAGAAAACAACAAAAAATCAAAACAACTTTGGATTATTCCTTCACTCAAACATTCTAAGATATCAATATTTCTTTGAACCTCATGGTTGGTTAAAGTAGATTTCCTGCAACATATCCTCTAGAAATAGAAGTGGAATATCAATACAAGTTATAGATGTTTAAATCCCAAAAATAAGTTTATGCTTTGAGTCAATTGGTTGAACTACATGGTCTTTGTGTGTACAACGTAGGAGGGGCTTATTAGCCCACGAGGCCCTAGTTCAATCCCTTTAGGTTTCTATCATGCTTGATTTCAAAATCCAAAAACAATCACAAAATGCAAAATCCAAAAAATTCACAAAACGAAAAAAGATCACAAACATTTGAAAAACATGTTCACGTCAAGCCAAGAAAACTAAGAGCCTTTGCATGTACAACATAGGCAAGGCTCATCTTTGATGATCCCCTGAGGCCCTAGATTAGTCCCCTAAAAACAACAAAAACATCATAAAACTTAGAAAAATAAAAAAATTCCAACTCCATCATCACAATCCATAATAAACTTTTTCATCCATAATAAACAAATCGTTGCATTCACCCTTTGATAAAAAAAATAAACAAACAAAGAAAAACATCAAAAACTAGAACCTCCAAGAAAACACTCACAAATATTTGATCACAAAATAGACTAAAACAAATTCCAAAGTATTAACTGCCTATCTTTTTGATAATTCACCAACAACATCCTGAGATATGCCTTAACGGATTTGTTCCTACGATAGACATGATCAAGAATGAATAATAGCCTAAAACCTCAAAACATATATGACAAGTGATACTGCAACTTTATTTTATCTTTTTATAGTTTATCTTTATGATTTATTTTATTGACTCATTCCCAGGATCTCTCGAGGATGTCCATAAGGATTTAGATAAGAAGGAATGAGGGAAATTGAGCATCATTTCAGTTTTGTATTTGTAAGATGTTTGTGTGATACTACCATGGAAAATACTTGCTTTATTGAGTGTATGGAAGTTTTTTTACGAAAATTCATGTAGTAGTTGCATGTTAGGTATTTCATACCTCTCTGTGTAAATGGTCTGAAAAGTTTTAACACAACCCACCCATATATTTTAAACAAAGTTTTCATATGCCTGGTATGAGCAAGAATATTCTTTGTATGTTGAGTCAAATTCCATGCAATGGATACAAAGTCACCTTAGTCATTAATACCCTGGTGCATCATATCTATTTGCTACATCAAAAAGGATTGTTCAAAATGGAAAGTCTCCAAGAAAAGCGAAAGAAAAATCATTAACAACTAACAACATCAAATTTTTACCCATGATCAAATATTTCTTCTTACTAAAATCCATCTTGCATCACAATATCATTAGTACCATATTCATCCTGCATCCACAATGTTGTTGATACATGTCATGATGATAATAAAGCAATGAAAACATCATGTATCATGTATAAGGCATACAACCATCATTAGTACCATATTCATCCTACATCCACAATGTTGTTGATACATGTCATGATGATAATAAAGCAATGAAAACATCATGTATCATGTATAAGGCATACAACCATCATATATCACCATTCATCATATATATAATAAGACATCATATGATCAATCCATCCATCCACATCATATGCATACATCAAAAAAGTACAAAAACATATATAAACATACATCATCATAGATCATCATCCATAAACCATCACATAAACACATTATGAAGTTGAATTGAAGCATGCATATCTCATATATATCATCATCAAAAAGGAGAATGTCATAGTACATAATCATAATGGAAACAAGTTTGATAAGATAATACAAAAATATACATATATACGAGGCCTCAATTGGGCTGATGTATATATATACAAAATCATGTCTACAATATAAGTCTTTGAATAACAATGTCATAAAGATCGAGTAGAAATATGCCATTGTCTGACTAGAGGGGGGAGGACTCTAAAGATCAGGTTGTGCATCAGGATCCAACTATCTAACAGATTGATCACCTAATGCAGTAGTAGTAGTAGTACTTAGCTCTCCAAACTGTGTTCATTGTTGCACTTGAGGAATGAAGGCATCGGTCAAAGTCTGGTAATAGGCAGCCCTCTATAGCAATTGATCTCGCTCAGCATGGAGACAGCCACACTCTATCCTTAGACTATCCCTCTCAGTAGTAACTTCCTACAACTACATCTCAATAATGAGACAACGACCAATCTCTGTGTCTTTCTCCATCCTGAAACCATATCGCTCTTGCTGAGAAGTGTCTCTCTCCATTGTCAATGTAACAATCTATGTGTTTGTAGCTAGTCACTGCCCTATCTCTACAACTAACTGTGCACCTCCATCCCTAGGTGGTGGATGGGGACTTGGAACCTATCCCTGATCCTACTGCATCTAATCACCCTGGGCATTGTCTTGTCAAGCCCTACCAAGTTGCTTTGCAAAGATCTCAATACACTTCCACTCCCCATGACAACTTGTGGTGCCTACCCTACCAACTATGAGATTGCCACCAAGATCTATAAATCTCAATGGCACACGTCGTGCCCACCACTAATAATAATCAAAAGTAGTACCCAGATCCACTAAGCTCACTGGCCAACCCCAGATGACTAGGGAAAGAGCTCTAAATGTAGATACAATAGCATCTTGATCCACCTAAAAACCCTAGACATAGACCTCTTTGGTGGTCCACCCAAACCAAGCCTCATAAGAATTTGGAAAGTGACCCTGTCTCTCTACAAACTTACTGCAAACCCTATCAAGAAGATATCTCTCCAAAAGAGAGTGTGTGTGACTGATCAACCATCTAATCTATTTGTAGTATACCAATTGCTCCTGATTGTTAGGCCATGCCTCACAACCCACATAGGGTCTCTATACAAAACTTGGCATGTCATCAAATACACAACGCCGGTATGAAAGTTGTCCAAGAAATATATAATGTAGGAAATATCCATAGCTATAAGAGTATGGTTCCCCAACAATATGATCTAGTATACCATTCGGCCCGATCACTGAGATGTGCTCCCATGCCCATACATGAAGAAGGGAAACACTGATGGAAATATATTTCCCACCACGATATAAAATCTCATGCATATCTCTATATAGGCGGGTGAGAAGAAATGGACACTAGGTGTATCTTGTCCCATGCTCAAAAAATTTCTTAATGCATATGCCCCATCCCATAGCAAACTAACATCCCCTCCTATTAGGAACAACAAGCCCCAAAAACAAACCAAAAAGGACAGGAGAAATAGGATCGACACTGCTAATAAAATATGATAAAAAAATCTCTGATTGTCGAACCTCTAGACGTCTCACACCGAGAATGTGACACATAACATAGGTGCCCTGTTAAAAAAAGTATGTAACAAGCTCTCCATGAATGGGTATGTGGAGGATCCTCCACACATTCTCAAGAGTGATTGTGGCCTCCCCACTAGGTAAATGAAATGAAGAGGTCTCCAAGTGCCACCTCTCCGCGAGTGCACTCATCATCGTGCTATGACATTTGATGGTGGCATGTAACAAAAATTTACCATAACCCGACAACATCTAGAAAATATTGCTCTAGCTCATGAAACCCGATGATCAAATCAAATAGATCCAATGGTTGTCACTCCCTCGACTAAAGTGGATTAAGGACCACCTACAATCATTCAACCCACAATGTTAAGGATTCACTAATTAAACGTAAAACAAACTTTAAAATGATGAACAAAGTGACTTGGGGTTCCAAAGGGTAAAAAAAGTGAAAAATTATTGTCAAAAGTGATGAAGTTTTTGTCAAATGTGAGAGAATTAGGAAAAAGCAATGAATTCATGGTGAAAAGTGATGCAAATTTTCAAAAGCGCAAAAATCAAAAGAAAAGAAGTTTTTCAAAGGTGCAAATTGATCACAAGAGTGACCAAAACGAAGCATAGAAAACAAAGGTGAAAAAGTAAGTCAAAAGCGAATTTCAAATGCACAAAAATAGGTTAAAAGTGAAAAATGAAAGCAAGTGTGCAAGGAAATATCAAGAGTGACCAAATTATAAGAGAAAAAGCACCAAAATTGACTCGAAATCGCCAAAATACTAAAACTCATGCTATTGACTAGTTGGACTTTGTGCATTAATTACAAAAACATGGAAAGCCGAAAATGAAAATCAAAAGGGTACATATCGAGGAATCGACACCTGTAGGCCATCCAAACTCTTGAACCGAGTCCACAAGATGTGGGGCTCCCCAAATCCTTGCTATAACTCCTCATCAATTGAAGAAAAAATAAAAACCAGAGGCAAGAATTAACTATAGGCTCAAAGTGCAAATGAGGAAATTAGAACCCTAATTACTATTTTAACCCCCTAAAACCCTAATTTTTACTTAGGAAACCTTCCTAGGATAAAATTAGGATTTCCCGAGAACATTTAAATGAGCGGAAAAAGACCTATAGACTTAATTTTTTTCCCTCTATGCATTTGAACTAAAATAAAATAGTGTTGGGAGCTTGACCTCAAATTTGAAATTTTTGGTCAACCTCTTGAGGGGGCAGCCTAAAATTCTACCATCATTCCATTGACTGCTAGGGCATAGTGGGGCATATAAATTTTTTCAAAACTTGATCTTAACATTGGAATCTTTGAAACAAAGCAACCAATACTTTGTATCAAAGAGGGAGAAAATGTAGACAGGTAAAATTGACCTAACACTTATCACACAGCTTAAATTACATTTTCGCATCATTGGCATCATTATCATTGAATATCACTACATTTCACATCAAAATCACCTGAAACCCTAATTTCCCCTATTAATTGAATAAAGTGGCATTATTTAATTAATTCACTTTTTCATCATTTTTGACGAATTAAATAAATTTCACTTATTTAATAAAGTCCTAAAGCCCTAATTTCTACTATTAATTGAATAATATGACATTATTTAATTAATTCACTTTCTTATCAAATTCAACCAATTAAATAAATTTCATTTATTTAATAAAGTCCTAATCTAATGTTATTCCTCCTAATTAATTAAATAATACCAATTATTTAATTATGTTGCTAATACACTTTATTCCCCTAAGTTGATTAAATTATTAAATCATAATAATTTAATTAACTCACTTTCCCTCCAAATTTTAATAAACTATTCAAAACATCATAAAAAATCAAATCAAACAAATGCAACTTTGTTTGCAAAAGTCAAACTTGATTTGCATGTTCAACTCCAAAAATAATTAATTAATTAAATGAATTAATTAATTATCCTCACCCACTTTCCTGATTGAGAAAATTATGAATCATTGATTACTCAATCTATTTCCTGATATATCAATCTATTTCTTGACTAATCAATCTATTTCTTCAATCACACTAATTACGTAATCAATTTGCACAGATTATGCCCATCTAAATCTTCTCAACACCTTTTGATCGTCGATCAAGATATTCTACTACGCAATCTTGAACGTCCATTTCAAATCACAATTTCTATATAACAAACCTATTTCCTCACAAAAAGGATAAAATAATCAATATAGTTTACATAATGAAGTAATGTAGAGATCATAATCGACATTGAAAAATCTTCAACCAACATCTTTGATCAAATGTATGCACACTCTTCAAATCTCTCGCACGCACAATGGAGGCTTCACATTGATATGAACAACCACATCTTCATGAACACACTTCGACATGGTATGGTAAGCTTTCATTTATTTTTGAGTTCATTTTGATATAGTAGGATTTCATTGTTTTTTTTCAATAACTTAGAAAGCTTCATTTCATGAGTGAAGGAATGAATCTTGATTGTTGTTTTTGATTTAGATTAGTTTCTATTCAATGCAATTATCTTTTTTATACTTATGGATTTCCCCCTCACACACTCTTTATATCCCCTCACCCTCCCTTTCTCTACCTACCTCTCCCTCTATCCCTCCCACCCTACCTCTCTCTCTTTTTGTATCTACTTCTCTTTATCCCCCATCTCCATCTCACTCTCTTTCTACCTACCTCTACCTATATCCCTCCCACCCTACCTATCTATCTCTACCTCTCCCTTCCTCCCTCCCTCTCTAATTATCTCTATCTCCCCTCTCTCTCTATACCTCACTCTATACATCCCTCTTTCCCATGTCTCTCCCTTTAGATATCTCTCTATATCTTTCTTTGCTCTCTCCTCTCTACCTCTTTAACCTTCCCTCTACTCTTTATCTCGACTCACCCTCTCCCTATAGAAAGGTAGAGAGGAATATAGAGGGAGAGAGAGAATACATATATAGATAAAGAGAGGTAAAGGGAGATATACATATATAAAGAGATAGGGAGTTAGTAATAGAGAGGAAGAGATAGAGAGATATAGAGGAATATGGAGATAGAGAGATATAGATGGTAAGAAAAAGTGATAGAGAGAGAAATAGAGATAAAGAGGGAGAGATAAAGAGGTAGAGAGAAATAGGTATCAAAGATAGAGAGGGGGGAGATAGAGGAGGGAGGGAGAGTGGGGGATAAATAGAGACAGGGTAGAGAGAAGAAGAGGGGGGAGATAGATCAATGTATAGAGGGGGAGGGAGAGAGGGAAATATAATGAGAGAGGGAGATATAAAGAGATATAAAGAGGGATAGGGAAAAAGATAAAGAGATTGAGGTAGAGAAAGATATGGATAGAAAGGGATAGATAGAGATAGAATTAATAAGAGAGAGAAAGGATATGTAGGGAGATATATATAGAGGGGAAAGAGTGAGAGAGAAAGGATGTGATAAAGACAAGAAATAGAGGGGGGTATAGAGATATAGGGAGAGAGAGAGATAGAGAGAGAGGGGGATAGATAGAGAGATAGAGACAGGGAGGGACAAATAGGGTGTGTGTGTGTGTATATGAGTGAGATATATATATGGTGATAACTTGATGAAGAGGTAGATTATATAAATAGACAGAGGGAGGGAGAGAAATAGAGAGAGAGAGAGAAGGAGAGATAGAGATAGAAAGAGGGAGAGATATGTAGAGATATATAACCTAGGAAAGATAGAGGGGAAGAGAAAGGGAGAGAGCTAGGTAGAGAGAGAGAGAGAGAGAAAGAGGAGAGATATAGATAGGGGTAGGGTAAGGGAAAAGGGGAGAGATAGGTAGAGAGGTTGAATGAAGGAGAGGGGGAAAGAAGGAGAGATAGCTAAAAAGATAAAGGGAGAGAGGGAGAGAGAGATATTTTCTCCAAGTTCAACTTAGGGAAATGTCTACATAAGATCAAAGACAATAAGAAGGCCTTTTATGATGATTTATGCAAAAAAAATTACTCTCCTTGATACAAAAAATTAAATGTTTCAAGTCATTTAGGATAATTATTGTAAAAACAATTTAAAATGGATATCCATTTTAAAAATATAAAATAAATTAAAATACTTATAGAAAATGGATGTCCATTTTTCTTTTCAAAAAGGATATCTATTTTTCTTTTCAAAATGGATATCTATTTTGCTTGAACATTGGATATCCATTTTGAATACATTAAATTAACAAAAAATAATTTGGGAAATGGATATCTATTATTGAAAAGAAATGAAATAGGCATGTCTACCTTTTAGGAGATGGAAAACTTTGGAACCTATTTTTCTCTAAAATTCATTAGGAAACCTTAGATATCCCTCAACCAAGTGACTCAATTAATGGAAGGACACAAGGGGGTTTTCCTTAGGTGTGATTAAATGGGGGTTCACCATAAAGTGAAGTTTCAAAGGAGAAATGCAAACATGTAAGCACAAAACCATAAAAACTTAGGACATGAAATTAGACTAATAAATACAGAGAAATAGAAAAGTACCTAGAGGATAGGAGATGCCCAAACAAGATCTAAAAACCCTAAAATTTGTTGTTTTTGAAGTGCACTAGGACTCATATGCTACGCTGGGTGATTTAGTCCTAGTTTAGAGTTTCTGGGTAGAATTTGTAATCTCTTGGTGACTTATCAAAATCCACTAAAAGATGCAAAAATGGGTATACGGGGACTCATACACCAAAGGTGGTGATTTAGTCTCAGTATTAGGGTTTGAATGAAACTTTTGTAGCCTCTAGTGATCTTCTGTAGCTTTTGTCTTGTCCAATCTTCAAGTATGAAAAGTCTAAATTCTGATTTGTAGGTTAGTTTATGTGAAGATGACTTCTTGAAAAAAATTGTAACTTTGTCTTTAAAGGATATTCAAGCTCCAATTCACTTAGATCTGCAATCACACTTGAAGAGGGAAAAAGTTGTTATGTTAGGGAATAGGGGTTTGCCTGGTAAAACCCCATTTTGATAATTAAAGCTTGAAATAAAAGTAAATAACATGAAGGAATGATGAATGAACAAATGTAATGTTGCAACTCACCAAACCCTTGAAATAAAGGTTGCAAACTTGTGTTAAATGGCTCCAATGGATGTGGATCTTGACTCTTGATTGTTTATATGAGATAATGTCTTTGAATGCTTGCTTGAATAATGAAAACCTACATCACAAATGTTAGCTAAAAAACACACATGATGCATGAAGACTTTGACATGATGCTTGAAGCTTGAATTGATGCTCCAATTTTTTTGTAATAATCTCTTGAATGCTCTTGAATGATCTTGAATACTTGAATTGCTAGATCACACTTGCTGATAAAAACTTCTAGGAGAAAGTATCTAAAATAACCTTGTATTTATACTTGTTTATGCCTAATTTCTCAAAATTACAGCACTACAAGCCAACATCAGATCAAGGATAATAAAATACCACCAAGGATTTTATCTAAAATAGGTCCAATTTAAAGCGGGAATCATACACCAGTTGGGGCGTATGAGTCCCAGTAGCTTAAAATTGGGACACAAATTTCAAGAAATGTTAAGTTCAATGTCACATTTAAGATCAGGCCTCGTGAACCAGGTGGGAACCAGATGCCCAAGGTAGCATATGAGACCTAGATCACTAAATTTAGAACACATAACCCAAAAAGAAATGAATTATGATTGGTCATTTGATAAGTGTCGAGATTATCCTCAAAAAAATGCATTTAATTAGGCTTGTGGATGCAAAATAGGACCAAATAAGGCATAAAGAAGCCCAATTTTAGCAGGGAGGGCCCAAACAAGTTTGAAAATGTAGAAAGATACATTTTCCTACACTAAATTTAGCACCCACTTTAGTGAGAGGAGGAACTTGCTTCAAACTCACACTAAAGTAGACAAACTAGCATCAAGAGGGGTCCAAGTGTACCAATGCTAGTGAGATAGGACAACAATAATCAAGAGGGATGATCAAGCCCCCAGGATTGAGATCCTATGGAAAACCAACATAGACACAAAAGAACACACATGTAAATAATGTATGAAGCAACAAAAAGATAGAAACATACACTTCCAAAGACATAAAAAAAGGAAAAAAAGAAGAAGGGTGGATCAAGCCTCGATAGTCTGTCCAACACGATGTGGACCAAGTCTTAGCTATTTGTCCAAAAAAATATTTACAAGTGGAACATGATGTACACTATGCAAACCAAATGCATGCTCATAGGGGATAGTGAAACCTCAGTCTGTCCACTAGGTGAGCCCCTAGAGAGGTGATACACATATGCACGTGGCCAGTATGCACTCACACACACAAGCAAGTGGCTATGGGAAATTCACGCCTCAAGTTTGGCTCCCAAACATACAAATGATACCAAAGCTATACCTCTTGATAAATTTGATAAGGCACCAACAACATGATAAAAAATATGCATGAGGCAAGCAAAACTTCATATGCAAAAACCCATGAACAAACAAGATGGCTCTATAGGAAAGCAAAAAGTGTTATACAAGGTGACCATATAATGGCTATTGCAAATGCAAAATAGTGTAAGGTACATTCAAAGGGGTTTCCTTAGTTCATGTAAGGTCTTAACTTACAGGAAATCATGCCTAATGTCTCCAAGAGAGGACCAAATTGAAGAATAGAAGATTCACAACTTAAGGGATGCAGTGTGTCGCATCAAGACACTAAGAGGAAGATAATATGGTAAGATAGATCACACTCTTGAAGGAAATCACACCCGATGCCACCACAAAGAGAAAGACACATTGCATAAAGTAAGAAGACCACATAATAAAACATGAGTTGTAAAGAATAATACAAAAGAAAAATGTCAATGTATGCCCCCACTTAGAAGAAATTGCTAAAAAACATGCTGTGAGAAATTACTTTAAAGTAGCAAATGATAAATGCTAATAATAAAGAGGACATGAGAGCTTATTTGGATAGCCCTATGTCACACATATGTTTCCAAATGAAGTTACGTCATGAAAGGGGCCGCCCCCAAAATGAAATCCAAAAATCTCACATAAGGGATCCCCAGATTTGGGGTCAGTATGTCTTTGCTACAATGTTGTTAGAGAGCTTGAAAATGTCATCATTCCCCAAATACTCATGGAACAGGAAGAATGACACATAAAGAGTGAAAAGAAAGAATTTTTTTTGGGTCAACATGGAAGAGACCTAAATATCTCGATGCCTTATGTCACCCCCAAAAGGAAAACACAAGACAAACGAAAAGATAAAAGTTTACAACATAGAGAATAATGTAGATACCTATAGAGGAATGCCACAAAGAGTGAGAGATACATAAAAAAAAATGGTACAAGAGATCACATTACACACATGCAATCACACACGTAACATGAAAAAGAAAAAAAATACAAGACTAGTAAGGCACACACGATTCAACCTATAGCATTGAAGGTGGAAAAATAGCCAAAGGGACAATAGCAAGTTCCAAACTAGGAGAAGTACCAAGTTCAACACTCTTCTTAGGAGAATTGTCATTTAGGCTCATATAAGAGGAAAAAAAATATTCAACTCATTATTCACTTTCTCATCAATTGTAGCAATATCATCATCATCGTCTAAGTTAATCACAACTGGAGGTCGAATGATAATGTCTAAAGAAGGTGCTAGTCCATGTTGTGGTTGCAATATAGGATGTTTTTGTTGTGGTGAAGAGGGAGACTCATCATGTATTGCTTTAGTTGAGTTTGAATGTTGATTTTGTTTGTTGTTCTCTTTGTTTAACCTTCGAGCAATAGCATGACATCTACACCTATGCTCTCTAGAATTTCTATTTCTTTTAGTACAATTTTCAAGTTGCATTTGTGTAGGAGCAGGTTTATCAACCATAGGTTGATTTTCTTCCCTTAAAGGAGGAATAAAAGGAAGCATGGGAGGTTGTTCAACCACTTTCTTTTTGGATTTGTAAACTTGTTTTATCTTAGGAGGCACAACAAGATTTTTTTGGTTGTCTCTTGGTCGTTTATAGGAAATAGGTAAAGGATCTATCTTGGGTTGGGCTTAGTTGCTTGGAGTGGTTTTTGGTTCAATCATGGTTTTGCCAAGGATAAGAGGCTCAATCATAAGTTGAGGCATGTTTCGAAGGGATAATTCTGCTATGAGTTTCACCTTAAATTTTTGATAGGATTTGAAAAATATATCTTCACGAGGTTAATAGGTTCAATAGGCTTGTGCCAAAATAAATCTAATAAAAAAATTCCATGAGAAGACAGGATTAAAGCCACCATGGTGCATAGTAAAGATCTCATTGTCAAAGGGAAACTTTAAACATTTATGCACAACAAACAGGATGACTTCCATGGAGTGTAGCCATGGATAACCAAGCTTCACATGGAATTGATCCGACGTTGAGATTATGTAGAATGAGATATCTAGTTGTTTTAGTCCAACTTTTAAAGGAAGGGTGATCAAACCCATCATAGGGCAAGAAAAACCATTATGTGTTTTTATCCATGCTTTCAGATTGTCATAAGTTTCTTGATAGAGTTCATGCACCAGTAAGAATTCTTCAGTGATCACATTCTATCCACAGATGAGATCAATTAATATCTCATTAGTGGGCTTGTCATTGATTCAAATGGCTATGTAAAGAAGACCATCAAGTGCCTTTCTAATTATATCTTTATATGAGAAATCAATGTCAAGAGGTATTTTATTTTGGCCCTTACGAGGTTGAATTTTGATCAATCCAACCATATTATCCATAGGAATTTGTTCATGAGTATCCATATTTTCCTTATTCGTGTCAACGTTCATCACATCATTCTTAGTTTCACTAGCTTTGACAAATGAAATATTATGATTTGGCATGGGGTTGGTAAAGATTTGCATGTTTTGGTTGGGAGGGGCAACAAACTTATTACCTTGATCATTGACACCTCCAATTTGAATATGATTGGAATCAATGAGGTCTTGCACAAGATGTTTAAGACGCTTATTGTCACAACCCTTTTCCTAGTAATATCATAGAGATATGTCTTATTTTGGTAAAATTTAGTTAATTGACCAAATATTTTCTTGATCATATTCATGCAAAAGGAAATATATAATGTGGTTAGAAAGTTATTAATGGAATAGTTGAAAGTTTAAATAAAAAGGATTCATTTCTATGAGATAGGTCAACAATAAACTATTATTTATAAATTTCTTACTATCTAATGACAAATAAAATATATATAGAGCACTTTAGTGTCACGGTAATAAATAATATATGTGTAATACTTTTGTAAATCTAGATTAACTTCTGATTAATTGATGGCACGAATATTTAACAATTCTTAATTCGACATATATCAATATACATTGCAACAACATAATGGATAACTTAAAATGAACATCAAATCATGACAATGGTTTAGTGATTCATAAACGTTGGTCTAATTAATAATTGAAAAGGGAAGAATCAAATGATTTGATAAGAATCAAATTTTCCTTGAACGTTATAAGATGAAAGTGGAAGCGAGAAAAGACATGTATGTATCGTTCCACTGGCCGGTCTTAGTCAGGAAGTAGAAACGTCAAGCCATACTAGACAAGGCCGGGTCGGGTCTGCAAGTGAAGATTGAATTTTCTTTATGCTGTCTATTGCGTATCCATTCTGAGTGAAGCATTCAGATTAAGAAATAAGTCTAGGAGAATTCGTTTAAAAGTGTATCAAGTTCTCTTTTCTGTATTGTTAACGAATTTTTCCTCAACTTAATATTTGAGTATGTGAGAAATATGGAAGAGCTCTTTAAGATGTAGGTCAAATATGTTATTTGCATATTGATAATCTATAGATGAAGCCTAGAAACGGATGAATGATAATGAATTGCTCTAATTGCATAGACTTAAGACGAATGAAAGCCTTCATGAAACAAGTAGTTGAATCGATTTAAGTGTCATAGTTAAATCAAGTCTAATCAAGGGGGAACGACATCTAGAAGATGCATTTACATTCATTATTGTCTATTGTGAATTGATGAAATAGTTGATATGCATCTTATGTTTCTTCTCTCCAAACATCGTGCATTATCTTCCTTGGTTAATGTTAAGACTTAAGGGATGAATGAGTATCTTAGGAGTTCAATATGCTTAATGGTAATAAATAGATTGAGAAAAATATAGACTTGAAAGAGGGAATTATGGAGATAATATTGTCCTCTTTATTCTTGGTTTTAGATAGGGTATGACAATTATGACCCACAAAGTAATTGTTTTCCTCTTATATTTAATGATCAAATGTTGAGTTGGTTGTGTTTAATGATAATATAGATTACTTGGAAATATATATTTTGATCCGAACTAATTCTAAGGGAGGTGCATTCATATTATTCATGGAGCTTTCATGAGATTATCTTATCAATGGGTAGATAATCTACCTTCAAAGCAATTATATTCCTTATTTCAATTTATTTTGAAAAATTTCGTAAGAGTAAATTGATGTATGTAATAAAGTAGGGAACTTATATGATATTTCTTTTATTAGCAATTTATTGTTAAGAGAAAGAGTGTGCTTCATGTATTATTTAAACCAAGAGAATTAGTGACGATGTTGTATTTTATTCTTTAATTCGTCATTGGTATCAAACTGTCATTGTATGCTCTCATCTTGCCATCGTGGTTCTTGGTGATCTGAAAGAAGGGTTCAAACCAATGTTTATTGATAACTTGCACAATTTTTGCTAAATAAATTGTGAAACTAGGGGTATCATCCAATTTCGTGAATAAGGTAAATTTGTTAGTGATGTCGCCCCTAAGTGGGTGGCAACCGATGGGGATTGTCTGGCAAGTGGGACCCTAGAAAGGTTTGCATACCCACTAAATACAAGTACTTAAATTTAATGACTTCCATTAACAAACCAAGTTATTGGTAGGTCTATTCTTGCTCAGGGAATTTGGCTAGGGTCCACGTGGCTCCATGATGCCAATATGGTTGGGAGGTAAGTAAGCCCTTAATAATACATGTATCCTTACAAATGTATGTACAAGATGTTGTAATTCAATTTTATAAAAAATGCAACCATGTGCTATATATTATGATGATAGAATATAACCTGTAAGGTTGATATTAAAAAGAAGAATGGATCTAAGATCACATCATTTGAGGGAAAAATTGAGGGAACTTGTTATGTATGCAATTATTCTATATCTCATCACTTGGAATGCAAATTAGGAATCTTGTTTATTAATGTTTAAAACATTTAATAGTGTTACCTTCTACAAGTAATTCTTATGAGCGGTAGATTCTTATCGTCATTGTTGTAATAGTAACCCACAATTCCTAAGTCTTACATGTATCATGTTTGTATTTGAGCTAACATTTGTGATGCAAATTTCATGATTTAAGCAAGCATTCAAGTCAAGATCTATCACAATCAAGCATGAGCTTAATGCTAGATCCTTGATGAGTTGCAACATCATAATGTGTTCATTCATCGTTCCTTTATCTTATTTTATTTTGTTTCAAGGTTTGACCAAGGCAAACCCCTATTCACTAACACTCAACAAGTTTTTTTCCTCTCTTTGGTGTGTGATTGCAAGTCTAGCTTGGAGACACATTGTTGATCAATCCTTCTTGTGTATGCATCATCAAGTTGGTTAATTATGTTGTTTCCTGTAATTTATTTTATTTACCTTGAAGAAAAATGATTCTTATTTATATTGATAAATTGTTAATCTGACCTGGTTGTTATAGGAACCCATTCTTGTTTGATGGAATAATAGTAATATCTAAGTATGTAAATGAAAACATATTTATAAATTAAAAAAATGGGTTATTACACTTACAATGTTTCGTATCATGTCCATTTTGATGGTGAAAATGACAATAGGAATTTGATCTAAAGTTCAAAGGTAAAGGTATGGAGGGTATCAAGGAAGGGAGTAAATTGTCTTTTTAACTAGATGCCCAAATGTAAAAGGATTTGTCTTCTTTATAGCAGCCACTTGGGTATCAACATGTTGAGTTGGTTGAGGGGGATTTAGTTGAATAAATTCTTTATTTTGTTTCCTAAAAGGTTGGTAATTGTTTTGAGTTGTAGGTTCATAATTTTTAGGGTGGCTAGAGGTGGGTTTTGTTTCACAACTACTAATCGAGTTTTGATAATCATGAAGGGTGGTACACAAGTGTATGAAGGAAGGAAATTTCATCATGCCAAGCTTATCTTGCATCTTAGTTTGCAAGTTCTCATTGAACATTCATTGAAGGTGAGGATCGGGAATTTGTATGTCGATTTAGGAATAAAGCAATTGGTAGCGTGAAATGAAGTCAGTAACCTTTTCATCATCCTTTGCTTACATCTCATAAAATCAGCTAAGGTCATCTTAGGAGTCATGTGCACTTGGAAATGGTTGATAAAGGCCTCAATAAGTTCATTGAATGAACAAATTGAGATATTTGGTAATGAGGAAATCCATTCTAAAGCGGTATCTTTCAAGGACCTAGGGAATATTTTAGCCAAGAGCTTATCTTCAAAGATGAAATCACTACTTAGGGATGTAAAAATAGAAACATGGCTAACAAGATCTCCTTTTCCACCATATTTCTCAAATTAGGGAAATTCTACACCTTGTGGCATTTTTTCTCTCAATATGTCCAAGGATAGGGGATTGGTTTTAATGTATTGTGATGGTTGACCATTGCTATTTTGATTTAGATTTGTAACTTGTTGTTGAAGGGATGCCATGATTTGCAAGAGTGTGTTAATGATAGCATCATTGTTCTTGTAAGGTGGAGTGGAGTAAGGTGGAGTGGGGTATGTATGTGGAGGGAAAGTGAATTGTAAATTTACGAGGGAGGATGTTTGAGGAGATATTGTATTTGAATGCACAAGGCTAGAAAGATTCCCTATGGAAATACCTAAGGAAGTGTTCATATTTCTCGTAGGTTATATTGTTGTGGTAACTTGAGTACTAGTGTATGTAGGAATGGAAATGGGTATTGTAGAAGGAGGAATTGAAGTTACACCTTGGCTTTGAGTGCAACCCAAAGCTTGAGTAGAACTAGTATGGTAGGGATAGTGTTATTAACATTATGCACATTGGTTTTAGGAAGTGAAGTCATGGGAAATGAAGTATACATAATATGATTTGTAGGGGGTTGATTATCAACACTATTAAGAAGAGAGCTAAAAAACTAAAGATCCACGATGAATGGTGTATCATGGGATGACATATGTCTCGAACTACGCCTAACAATAGTATTGCTAATAGGACACCAAGTTGTAAAGCTCATACAAGTTTTACAAGATTAGTGTGCAAAACCAAAATGGAAAGAGGCTTAAAATTCAATGCAATGACCTAGAACGAAATATGTAAATGCAATTCTCAAATTCTAAACAAGGTAATTTGTTGATTACACTATGCAAGAATCTAGAAATGAAATTTTGTAAATGCAATTTTGAAATTAAGCAACACAATAAATGAACCAAATTAAGCTAGATTTAATGGAATGAATGAAACATAAGATTAGCAAACCAAAATAGATATCTGAAAAAAATAAAAAATAGAAGCACAAAAATAATATTTTTAATGTTGTAAAATGTAGACTTAGGTCTGATATGGGAATAAATCACCTAGGTAAGTGAATGAGTCCCAATTAGGGTTTTTAGAAGGTTCAAATACTAAAAATAGACAACACAAAATTCCCAGAAATCTATAAAATAACCTATACAGGGACTAAATTGCCTAGGTGGGCAAATGATTCCCAAATTAGGGTTTTGCACTAAATTCAATAAATTATGAGTTGATTCTAAGGTTTTTGACTTGTATGTTGACTTGAATATTTTCAATTATAGATTTTTAGTGAAATTGAATGATTTAAGATGCAAAAATGCAACCTATATGCACTTTTCACTAATGCAAAGTTTAGAAGCCCTAAATGCAAATTAAATAATGCAAGATCTAATACAAAGTTAATGTAAGCTAAATCTAGGATTGTAATGTTCTCCAAATCAGAAATAAAGGGTCCAAACGTCGGGTTCACCAAAATGAAAAGAAAGGAAATATGTGTGTCTACCTTTTAGGAGTGATGAAAGCCAATTATGTCCCATTTTATGCCACATTTTAGCCTATTTCATACACCTTCCTACCCATTCCCACATTGCATTTCCATTCCATATCATACCATTTTACCATTTTATGTTTCATATGATTAAATATATATAAGTGGTATTTAATATAGTTTTGGATAAAATATATGTTAAATAGGCACAGGACAACTGAGAGGGGGGGTGAATCAGTTGTCACACAATTCAAAACATAAAACTTTAACACTTATCAATTTCACAACCACAATGTTCTGTTATTAAGTAAGAACATGAAGCACAAATAACAGAAAGTAAATCATCACAATGAACTCCAGATTTTTACATGGAAAACCCAATAAGGGAAAAACCATGGTGAGGGTTAACTCACAATATAAAGAGATTATAAAACTAAATATAGAGGCTCACTGCCCAAAAGAAGGACTCACTGTCCAATTACAAAGGTTCACTACCCACATAAAGGACTCACTTTCCAATAGGGAGGCTCACTGCCTATAGATAAAAAAGAGAAAAAAATATCCACCGCAACAATTAATACACATCCATAGCTTGAATAAGGATTGCAGAAACCTTTAGGTCACTTCCTTTAGGAATCCAACACAATAAGAACTATTGTCTTAATTCACTCACACACACACTTTTGTTCTTATGATTTGTGCCTCAATTTCATCACTTTGCATCACACTATCATACAACTCTACACAATTTGAATTGCTTTTATACCATCCTCAACCTTAGAAACTTTCTCCAAGGTTGGCCACAAATAACTTGTTTCATAAATTCAAATTAGGTTGGCAACTCAAAATTCCCACAGTGGAAAGGAATAAGAGTAGACTAATAAAAATATTTTTCAAGATCAAAAATAATATTCTTGAATCAACCACACATTTCCTTAATTATATTTTATTCTTCGAATGAAGTGTAGACACCAGGTCGGCCAAAACTAATGAAAATACAAATGAACAATGATGTACATGCTTCCAACCATGAAGATAACACATGGACTCCACAACACGCTTCATTATGCACAAGAATACATCTAAGATTTCTTTAGATACATCCATAGAAAAAATAATATGCTTTAATCATTGAATACCTCTCACTAGTTCATCCAAACTATGCAAACTTACACTAAAATACTAAAACAAGACTTTTGGATCACCAATCTTCAACCTTCTTTGCAAAAACATAGAGAATACCATTAAAAGACAAATCCCAGATCCGCAAGATATGAAATAGAATAGCAGAGGACTGTGGAGCAGAAACATTTCTCCCAGTCCACAGAAGATCAACTCTGTCAATAGAATTCACACACCGATGAACATAACTTCCACATACTATCACACCAGAAGCTAAAACTTAGGATATGTCACCACAAGATCACCATTATGAAATCTACAGAACTGTACAGGCATAAATCAACACAAGAGAAATGTGGAGCACATACCAGAGCACAATCTAAACACATTCATCACTCTGACTTCTCTTCTTTATTAATTTTATCAAAAGAACTTGGAAACTCATCAACACAACACAACTACAACAACATAAAGATAGCTCTATGCACTCACAACATCTCAACAACATCTTAACTATACATGTACAATCTGCAACATACTAAACTGTGTTGACATCAATGACAACACCACTAGACTAGCTCATACTTGCAACAATCTCCCCCTTTGTCATTGATGGCAACACATGATGTGAAAAACCATCAAAGACCACATCCTACACAATTTTCCAGGAGAACACCTTCTCTTCTTATGTAACCTTTTTTCACATGATTTCCTCTCCCCATTTGATGTCAATGGAAAAGACTACTCAGCTCTGATTACTCCCCCTTACAAGTACACTCATACTGCAACAATGAAAACCTTTTCTACTCCCCCTGTGGAGTAGACCCATCTATCAGTCTAGATAAATAAAGAATCTATGAATTCACTAGACTGATGCACCTTCATGTGCACTTAGTTCAGAGGGCCAATGACCCCCAACCTCTCCCTAAGATGCTCAAAATTATCCTTTGGAAGAGCCTTAATAAATATGTCTACAATTTGTTCCTTTATTGTCACATACTCCAATCTGAATTCATTCTCCAACACTTTTTCTCTCAGGAAATGATATTTGATAGATATGCACGCTTTGTTCTTTAATGCATAACCAAGTTCTTTGAAATTTGTATTGCACTTATATTGTCACAGAAAATAGAAATAGGTTCATCACATATCACTCCAATGTCTTTCAAAGTTTGCTTCATCCACAAAACTTGTGTGCAACAGGATGCTGCAACAATATATTTTTCTTCTGCAGTGGATAAAGAGACCCAGTCTTTCTTTTTACTCAACCATGAAACCAATCTTCCACCAAGAAAGAAAACACCACCACTGGTAATCTTCCGGTCATCTACACATCTGACCCAATCAACATCTATATAAGCACTCAAGGTAAAATCATCACTCTTAGGATACCATAATCCATAATCTGGTGTATCTTTAAGATATCTAAATATCCTCTTTATAGCTGTAACATGTGTTTCTTTAGGATCTACTTGGAATTTGGAAACTAAACATACTACATGCATAATATCCAATCTCATAGCAGTAAGATACAACAGTTCACCAATCATAGATTTGTATTTTCTCTGATCAGTCTTAGAAGATCCATCATCTTTGCTCAATTTACATCAGATTATCATAGGAGTACAAACTAGTTTGGAATCATCCATCCCAAACTTCTTCAACAACTCTTTTACATACTTAGATTGTGAAATGAATATCCCTTTATCATTTTGATTCACTTGTAGACCAAGGAAAAAATTCAATTCACCAATTATAGACATCTCAAATTCTTTCTGCATCTCTTCAGCAAACTTTTTACACATGCCATTACTTCCACCAAAAATGTTATCATCAACATACACAACTACTATCAACATTTTGTTACCTTGCACTTTGAAGTAAAGATTGTTGTTGGCATCCTACAATGATTCAATAACTAAGCCTTTACAATCGTATTTTAGAGATTGGACATCTAACCCGAATATCTATTTCAATCATCATGAAGGTGCATTTAACTTGTCAACCCAAGGACGTGAACTTGAAATGGGTCAGCACAGTATGTGCACTAGGAACTCAAAGTGGCCATTTTCAGTCTACAACTAAGAAAGATAGAATGCTAAAAGTAAATTGCTTGGAAAGGAATAACATAAATGCTTGAACATCAACCAACAACTATACTAAGTTGAAATGCATGAAAGAAATGAAAATTTGAGTGAACAAATAGGAAACTACTATGTCTGCTTTGGCTAAAGGAATAGTCACAGAATGAAATTCTAGTGGTTGCAAGAAAATTCAGTGCCAGATTCTTAACTAACTACTAAACATAACATAATAACTAGACTACACTACACTAAAGGATGGATTTCTCACCAAGTGGGCCCCCTTGGATGATTATCCTCTAAAACTAATGTAAACTCAAATGCTCAAACTTAGAACTTCATTTTATTCACTTGAAATCATGATTACAAAAGAGTAGCATAATTATATTGCTAAAAACTAAGAATGCAAGTACATCATCAGATTGTGCAACCTCCTGAAAAGGGGCATCTGATCCTTATTTATACTACCAACTAAGTAAGGTAGTCAAATCCACACACTAGGAGGATGCCATTTAGGGAAAGTAGGGAAAAGTGGAAAGGCAGTTATGCCTGCATGGAATCTAGTTAGATATGCATGCCCAAACATAGATTTAGCACTACAGTAACGCCCACACTTGCTCAACAACATTAAAGACCATTACAAGGTGATTGCATTCAATTTTCATTGGAAATATCTTGTCATCAACCTCCTTTGACCTTTGAATGATTCCCTTGTTGGACGTTATGGTGCATGACCAACTTGCAGTATCTTTCTCAATTTAGTATCCTCAAATTATATCTACATGACAATGTTAGTATGCACAATGATTACATATATGTAACCACCTTAAAGAACATTCATTAACCAAATGTAGAATTAATATAGAAAGTCCATAAAACATGCCAATGTCATTAAAGATTTGCAAAAATAAGATTAAGCCCAATGTCTATGGTTTTGGGGGAATATTATGAAAATATCAACATTCAACATCAAGGTCCATAACAACTTCAACAAATAAATCATAAGTTCTACCCAAAATTAGACCATAAACTAGACTCATCACTCCCCCCAACCTAAGGTTTTGTTGGTCCTCCAGCAAGGGAAGGGTTGTTCTTCTTCTTGGTCAATGCTCTAAAATTTGCAACTAACAATTGTCCTACATCAATGTTGTCTATGCTTGAATTAGGGTCCCAATAGAATCCTCCTAGTTTGTCAAATTGGCTCCATCTCTGTCTCTCTGTAACAATATCATAGTGGTAAAACCTAAATTTTGACACAGTCCACATTAGGATGGGTGGTTGAAAAGTCAGGGGAAGCCAAAATTGTCCCTTTGTTCTTCCAATCTATATATATCTGTCAATTCTTTTAAGTGTTGTAGCATAGTTCTAGATGGAATTAGAATTAGCCTATTTTAGCTCATCGGTTAGGTTGTTCCATCTTTGTGATAGATAGCCTTTCATAGTTTCCTCTTTTGCTGCTACCTTTACCTCATATTCACTGTAAATTGCTTCTATCCAAGGCATAATCCTACTACCATAGCTAGGTTTGAAAATAATTTTGTGCCATCCCCTATAAATGTCCCTTGGGTATCTTGATTCAACCCTAATGGCCAAGGGGATGTTGGACTCCATCTAACTATAAACATTGTATTGTTGTCCCCAACTAATCTCATTTTGTACCCAAGACATGAATGCCCTTAATTGGACATCCCCAACACATAGTAGTGGATTCCAATCATGGTCTTGAGTCACAACATAATTATGCAAATAAAACTCACACAAAAAATTCTTCATTTCAGGGTAGGCAATCCAATAAGCATTGAAAAATTCAGTAGGAGTCTCAATAGAAGGATTCAAACATAGGACAATCTTTGACAGCCTAAAAATAAGATATTTCTCCTTTAGATGCAGAGCATAGACCCTTGGAGGGGTCGTGCACTCTAAAATCTATAGTACCAAGGTCACAATATTGTCCACTTTTTCCTTTAGAGCTATAATTTCCTCATTCTTTTCTTCAATCACTTCATCTCTCTTTTGAATCTCTTTCTTCAACCTTTGTTTCTCCTCTTTCTATTCTTCCTCCCTCCTTTGTATCTCTTTCCATAAATTCAAAAAAATTGTATGTACTATAACATCAGGAGGGTTATGAATTCCTACCAATATTTTTGATGATGCTTGCTCTCCATATAGTACTAACTGCAAGAATTTAGGCTATCTAGTCAATTATGGCTGTAGGGGTACTGATTCTTCTCCCAATCTTGTTGTAGGGCCTCTTGTTCTTGTTCTTGCTGTTGTTGCAGGAACTCATGCTCTTGTTCTTGCTCTTGCTAGAGGAACTCCTGATTTTCCTCAAACCCTTAATTTTCAACTTATTCCTGTAATGTTAGCAAGATCGACCAGTGTTATGTTTGCTTCTCTCTCAAATATGTCCTCTTCCTCTACATTCACCTAACCCATTGGAGCTTCTGTGTCCCCCTATGATGTTTCTCTAAACTTAGGGCTTTCCTGTGGAGGCATATCAAAGGGTGGCCTAGCTGGTCTTGATTTTCTAGGAGGGATCTCACATTTTTCCTTAGTTGCAGGATGAATAGTGTCAACCTTTCGCTTTTTAGAACTTAGCACTTCTTTTTCTACCGGCTACATTTTAACTTTCTCTTTTCTTATTTTTGCCTCTTTCTTCTATGACCTAGTTCTCATTAGGGTGTCAAGAGGGACATCATCATCAAAATCTAATGAGGAACTTTTTTTTTTTGAGTTCTCTATTTCAGAAGAACTAATTTCTATGGTTTGTTCTATTGTAGGAGGGTTTACACTAGAGCCTACACCAGAGCTTGAAGCACTAGGAGTCGCTTTAGCCTTGTTCAATCTCCTACTTGACCTATGAGGTTGAGGTTAAACCCTAGGTCACAAATGAATTCTTCCCAGGTCATTCTAGAAATATCATGTAGAGACTTTTCAACTAGCAATTTAATCAGGCAATGGTGGGAAATGGAATTGTCCCTACCTTTTTTAGTTTTGGCCACCATGATTGAAAGAAGGTTGTATAGCACGTTCGGCTCATTCATCCTTCTCCTGTACCTCATATGATTCAAAAGTTTGAAGTGCACATAATGTAGGTTCGATAAACGACCTTCATAGGTGATGTATCTTATAACATAAATAGCTACTTGTTTCCATGGCTCAGGTAGAGAGGTTCTTTTTGTACCTTGTTTTTCCACATTGATTGGAGAGTCACCATTATCTGTAAATTCAGCCCTAGTTGACTTGATGTCTCTTAAAGCACAGTAATGTTCACCATTGGTAGGTAACCCTGTAACTTCTGTAATCCTTTTTTCAGTCATCATGACCTCCAACCCTTTTACCATGGCCTTCCCTTCAGAAAATGTCTGGGAAAATTCTAGTGCAATTTCTTTATCAAAACCATCCATCTCCAGGAAATAATCTAACCACCCACATTTTCTGAATTTTTCTAGGAAGTGTGCATCCTGCAGTAGTACATCGTGCACCATGGGTTCATTTCGAATTAACCCACCTCCCATTGTCTGCAATCAAACAGTCACTCTGCGGTTTCCTTCCTACAACACTTACTAAATCCCAAAGCCAATGTCGATTAAATTTTTCCTTTCTATTTTACCTTTTTGTTGAAACTTAAGATCATGACAGGATCAATAATGGAAAGGAGTAATAAAGGAAATTTATGATGGGAAGAAATGGCATCTGCAGTTGGTGTCACTTCACACATGTGAGCCATCCTCTCACTCAGATTTCAAATTGGCTCAATTTAAATTTTGCTGACGTAGACCGGCATCGAATGACACATGGACAAGATATTCGCATATTTTTTCTTCCCCCCCAACCTTAATTTGGGCATGTTTCCTCACATGTGAGATGAGAGTGGTGATTTGACAGGGAATAATGACATGTTATGGTGAACATCCATATTAATGTACAATAATTAAAAAAATGCACTAAACATAATTAAGATATAACAATTAATGCGCACATACTTGAATGTGTGGAGGATTCATTGCAAAGATTGTGGAGAAAGCATCATTCACCTTTTTAGGAAATAAGCTGAGCAATTAATGAAAATGAAGTGGAATGAGGTGAGGTGGAATGAAGTGAAGTGATGGAAGAGAGAGAAAGGTGGTGATGGATGGGCAGATGGGTGGATGGGTGACGAAGTGGACCCCCATAAAAGTGGAAGTCTTTATTATGACAAGTGCATACCTTAATTAGCTAGAAGGAGGGACACTAGGTCCACTTCCTTCAGTTGTAGGAAGCTCGGGTGTTGTTTGTTGTGTGAATTGCTACAGGAACTCTTCTTTGGAAGCTGGATTATGATATAATCTGAGGTGATGACCATTGACAAGCTACTTGAATTTGACAGGGTCAATGGTAGTGAGTTGAACGAAACCATTGGCAAAGACCTTAGCAACCTCATATGGTCCTAGCCACCTTGTCTACAATTTTCCTGCATTATCCTGATACCTGGAGTCATAGAGCAGTGCCTAGTCACCTAGCTAGAATTTCTTCTCCTTGACGAATTTATCATGCAATTTCATTCTTTGATTCTGCACTACCTTTGTGTGATGTAAGGCTACTTTCCTCATCTCATCCAAAGCATTCAACTGCATGATTCTTTCTTTTTGTGCTTCAGAAATATCCATCCCCAAGTCTACTATAGTCCTAAGAGTCTTGTGCTCAAATTCAATAGGTATCATAGTTGTCTTCCCATACAACAACTCAAATGGAGTGAAGCCTGTAGTTATTTTCCAAGTGGTTCTATAGGCCCAAACATCTTTTGGTAACCTATTTTCCCAATCCTTTCTGTGGATAGCCACTATTTTGGTTAGAATGGCTTCAATTTCTTTGTTGGTCACCTTAACTTGGCCATTAGCATGAGGGTGATAAGGAGTAGACTTCATGTGCCTTATGTTGTACTCATTAACCGATGTTGTAACATGGGTTGAAGTGAATTGAGCTCCTTGATCAGTCACTATTTCTCTTGGAACTCCATACCATGTGAAAATTTCTTCATAAAGAAATTCTACAACTTTATTGTCTCTTGCATGCTTCATGGCCTTAACTTCTACCCACTTAATTACATAATCAGTGCATACCAAGATATAAGACTTACCATTTGATGGAGGGTTAATGGGTCCTACAAAATCCAATCCCCACTTGTCAAAGGGAGTGATTACTACCTGAGGGTAAAGTGACATCTCATCAGATTTGGTTGGCTGACCCATCCTTTGGCATCTATCACATTTCCTTGTATATCTTCCTACATCCTTGTGGAGTGTGGGCCAATAGTATCATGTGTTCAAAATCTTCATGGTTGTCCTCTTGGCTGCAAAATTCCCTCCACAAGGTTCAAAATGCCCTCCACAAGGTTCATTGTGGCATGCGTGCAAAATTTCATATGTCTCATCTTCCCTCACACATCTCCTCATATCTGGTCTAGTATAGAACAAACATCCAACAATCCATGAAAAAGGAAAATATTTTTCAATGAGCACTCTTCTCTCTTTTGGAGAGAAGTGAGGAGAAACACTCTCTATCACTAGATAATTAGCTATGTTAGCATACCACGGTGTTTGGACACTAACAGAGAATAGATGCTCACAAGGAAAAAGAATCATCTATGACTTGATGGTTCTTTGATGTAGTCAGCCTTGAAAGAAAGTCTGCAACAACATTGGCCTTCCCTGGTTTATCCACAATGGTTATGTGAAACTCCTGCATCAGCAACAACCATCTTGCTAATCTACTTGAGATCAAGGGTTTATTCATGAGATATCTAATGGTTGAATGATTAGTGTGCACAAAGATCTAATAGCCTGTTATGTAGTGCCTAAATTTGTTCAGGGAATATATCACTACCAACATCTCTTTTTTTGTCACTGTATAGTTAAATTCAACTCCCTATAGATTTTTGCTAACAAAATATATGGCATTTTCAATGGCTCCTTCTTTCTGTCCTAAGACTGCTCCTATAGCATAGCCTGATGCATCTGTATGAATGTGAAAAGGAATCTCCCAATTAGGTCCTTTAAGTACATGAGCATGAGTTAAGGCTGCTTTCAAGTCAAAAAATGCCTCGTCATTACCATTTTGTTGAAGTCTTTGATAAAACGTCTATAATATCCTTAATGTCCCAAGAAACTTCTAACATCCTTTTGTTTTTTAGGTATAGGTAGATTAGTGATTACCTCAATCTTTGCAAGATCTATTTGAATTCCTTTGTGAGAGATGTAGTAGCCAAGAACTACACCTTCCTACATCATCATGAGGCACTTTTCACTGTTTAAAGACAGATTGTGGTTTTCACATCTTTATAGGACTCTCTTGATATTTTTCAATGCTTCATTAAAATCAACACCATAAGTAGTAAAGTCATCCATATAGATTTTCATGCAATCAAGAGAGATGTCTGAAAATATTCTAATGACTGCCCTCTGAAAATTTGCAGGTGCATTGCATAAGCCAAATGGAAGTACTAAGTAGGCATATGTTCCCCACATATAGGTGAAGGTTGTCTTTTCCTGGTCCTCATGTGCAATTTGGATCTGGTTATAGTCACTAAACCCATCTAGAAAAAAAAGTACTACTTTCCTGCAAGTGAGTCCAAAACTTGATCTACAAAAGGCAAGGGAAAATGGTCATTTTTAGTAGCAGCATTGAGTTCCTGTAATCAACACAAAATCACCATTTTCCTCCCTTCTTGGGCACAATCATCAATGGAGACATCCACTGGCTATCTGAAATGGGGTAAATAAATCTCGCATCTAGCAATTTCTACAATTCTCCTTTTACAATCTCTCTCAATGTAGGGTTGATTCTTCTTTGTGGCTACCTTATTGGTTGACAATCATCTCTTATGTATATCCTATGAGTGCAAAGCTTAGGGTCCAATCCTTTCATATCATGATAGTCCCATGCAAATGCATGTTGGTGAGTCCTTAGTAAATTGGCCAATGACAACTGTCATTCTTCGCTCAGTTTGCTATTAATATTCAAATATTTTCTTTATGACACTTGTACTTGTGTAGTTAACTCTATCATTGTTGGTTCATTAATGCATGGTAACTTGAGTTCACATGGAAAAAATGTGTGGAACATACCTATTGTTGTAGGAAGTTTGGTTGCAAGAAGATTAGGTAGAATTTTCTTCACGGGATCAACAGAACTAGATGCATGAAAGGATGATGCTTCCTCTACTTCACAATGGTTCTGAAATATGTTAGAGGACACTTCATCTTCATCTTGAAGTTGCATGAGAGGGCTTCTTCCTAACATCATAAGTTGCACCACACAGTTAACTTCATTGGCCTCTTCACCAACATGGGGCCATATGGGGTTATCCTCATTCTGTGATGGCTAAGTAGGAGGATAAAGGACAAATTTTTTGGTGTTCCTCCCATAAAAAATGGTCATTTCACTTGACCGACATCCAATATAAGAATTTTTTGTTGCTAACCATAGCCTTCCAAGAATAATGGGGTACCCACCTAGTGTAGCTTTAGGAGAAAGAATCATGAAATACACTGGGTACTCCCAGGAGTCTAGAATTACCACAAGGTTTTTCACTATACCATCAGGCTTAACCATAGAACTATTAGCAAGTTGCACAACAATAGGAGTAGATCTCATGCTTGCAACATTCAATTGCTACAGGATGTCCTTAGTTATTACATTTATTGATGCCCCTAAATCAATCAGAGCATTCTTTATTTGAATCCCATTTATAACAACTGCTACCATAGGACTACCTAGGTCATTGTACTTGGAGATAGTCACTTTCCCAAGCATGATGTCAGCGAGCTGTCCCACCACATGAGCTGTAGTTGGGTCTTTCTTTTTCCTACTCAGCTTCTTCAGGCATGCTTCCTTGATTGCTTTTCCATATATGGGGACATATTTTATGGAATGAAATAGGGGTATCTGGACACATATATGCTTCAGCTGATCTAAAATTTCAAAATTTGCATCCTCCTTGTCTTCCTTTTGCTTGACAACTTCTAATCTCTAAGGAAATTGTGCTTCTTATTCAATCTGCTTGACTGGGACTGGTTTAGGATTTTTAGGTGCTCTTGGCTGAATGGGATCATTTAGAGGTTCCTCTTCCTCTTCCACAAGGAGATCAATAATAATAGGTGTGGAAGGGGTTGGTAAAGTGGTTCCTAAATGAAAGTGGATATCACTCATACTCACAACACATGTATGGAATTGATTTGGATCAGCAAAGTATACTGGCTACTACTGTGGTTTGTTATTTGGGTTAGGTGTGGGTTGAGTTGGTAACTGAGTAGGTTTAGGTACATTTGAGCTTGAATTGGTAGGGAGGGAATTAGAGTAGGTTGTTGGGGTTGAGACAGTAGCTGAATATAACTGGTTGTTTGGTTTGGCCATTGTTGTCCTCCCCTCCATTGAGATGTTTGCTGCCAATTTCCTAGAGGTGGTTGCCAAGGTCCTTGAAACTGTTGTTGATTCCCCTAAGGTTACTGCCATTGGGGTGGAGAGTTTTGATGATTCAGCCAATTATTTGGAGGGTTACTCCAAGGCTGTGGTGGATATCCTTCATAGTTGGATGGATATGGGGGCTTCCATTGGCTACCAAATGAATAAAAATTGAAATATGGCCCAACAAAAGATAGTGGATCTAGTGGCATACCTTGTCTTGGATCCCATGGCCTCTTTTATGCAACAAAGTAGACTTGATATTCTTCAATCTGAATTGGTTTGAACTTAGGTGGAATCTTCTTACTATCAATGTTGGCTACCATCTTGCATCTGTGGTCTTTCTTCTTTTGTTTGCAATGGGGGCAATATTATGTCAACATTTCCTCTACCTCCTCATGTTTCTTCTTGGCCTTAAGTGTATCCAACTAAATAGCTAGATTTTTTATGATGTCTTGCTTGAATTCTTCCACAAAATGAGTAATCTCCATCCTTGAGACTCCACTGGTAGACGACTTACCCATAGAGGATTGGTAAGCTCTTCCTTTCTTTGAAGCTACCCTAGAATAATTCTGACATATTTTTTTGATATTGTCCCAAGGAACTTGGGTGATATCTCATCCTACCATCAGGTCTAAGGCATAAGTGCATCTCTCATTAATTCCTCTTAAGAAAAGTAGCTTTTGTGATTCTTCATTGACTGTATGGTGTGGATATTTTTGTAGGAAAAATAGAAACCTTGAAATGTAATCCTCCAAGCTCTCATCTTCCTTCTACTACATCCTAAAAATGTCATCTCCTCTCATGTCACTGCCCCTGCAATATTCCTTTTACTTCTTAAGGAACTTTGTCTTCATATCCTCCCAAGTCTCCACAATATTTCTTCCTAGGCTCATAAACCATCTTAGTGCAGCCTCTTTCAGAGTGGTAGGAAATAGCTTAAGCCCATGAGCATCAGTGGTATAGTCATAGCTCCTACAGAGTATATCAAACTCGAACAAGAAAGTATTAGGGTCTTCTATAACAAGTCCATAGAAATTAGGAAGGGGTGAAGCAGGGATATTTTTTATGTTATCAAATTCATTCTAATGAGCAACGGGGAAAGGAAAAGCGGTTTGGTTAGGTCTATTTCTATTTGCATCACCCATGTATGCTTGATGGATTTCCATAGCAAAGGGGTTCTCAATCAGATTTTGGTCTTCAGAGGAAGCTTCAGAATTGGTTAGATCAAGAAATGCATCAGCAACCGGATATGGTTCTTCTTCTTCTTCTTCGTTTCTGGGTAGATTTGGAAGCTCTTCTAGTTGGTATGGATCAATATTATTAGGAAGGAATATCCCATAAGCATATCTTCTCATTCCTTTATGCATGCAGTATCAACTCAGCATCAGCCAACTCACACAAAGAATTGGTGAAAGAATAGTGGATCATTACTTTCCTAGATGAGGGGTATTCTAAGAACAACTTCAAAATTACTACAACAAGAAAAACTATCAATGACTCCAAAGAACTTCCTAGTTTGACACCATCCTTGACAACAATTCCATAAATGTTGGCCTCCTACAATGATTAAATAACTAAGTATTTACAATCGTGATTCATAGATTGGACATCTAACCTGAATAGTTATTTCAATCATCATGAAGGTACATTTAACTTGTCAACCTAGGGACATGAACTTGAAATGGGTCAACACAATATGTGCACTAGGAACTCAAAGTAGAAATTTTCAGTCTACAGCTAAGAAAGACACAATGCTGAAAGTAAATTTCTTGGAAAGGAATAACATAAATGCTTGAACATCAACCAACAATTGTACTAAGCTGAAAAGCATGACAAAAATGAAAATCTGAGCAAACAAATAGGAAACTAATTTGTCTGCTTTGGCTGCAGGAATAGTCACAAAATAAAATTCTCATGGCTACAGGAATAGTCAGTGCCAAATTCTTAACTAATTACTAAACATAAAGTAATAACTACACTACACTACACTAAAGGAAAGATTGCTCACCAAGTGAGCCCCCTTGGATGAGTATCCTCTAAAACTAATGTATACTCAAATGCTCAAACTTAGAACTTCATTTTATTCACTGGAAATCATGAATACAAAAGAGTAGCATAATTGTATTGCTAAAAACTAAGAATGCAAGTACCTCATCAAATCGTGCAACCTCCCAAGAAGGGGCATCTGATCCTTATTTATACTACCAACTAAGCAAGGTGGTCAACTCCACAAACTAGGAGGACACCATTTAGGGAAATCAGGGAAAAGTGGAAAGGTTGTTATGCCTGCATGGAATCTGGTCAGACATGCATGCCCAAATATAGATTTAGCACTACAGTAACACCCACACTTGCTCAATAGCATTAAAGACCATTACAAGGTAGTTGCATTCAATTTTCATGGGGAATCTATTGTTGTCAACCTCCTTTGACCTTTAAATGATTCCCTTGTTGGACGTTATGGTGCATGACTAGCTAGCGGTGTCTTTCTCAATTTAGTATCCTCAAATTATATCTACATGGCAATGTTAGTACATACAATAATTGCATATATGTAACCACCTTAAAGAACATTCATTAACCACATGTAGAATTAATATAGAAAGTCCATATAACATGCCAATGTCATTAAAGACTTGCAAAAATAAGATTAAGACCAGTCTATGGTTTTGGGGGAATATTATGAAAATATCAACATTCAACATCAAATTTCATAACAACTTCATCAAATAAATCATAAGTTCTACCCAAAATTATAAACTAGACTCATCAATTGATGCCAGCAGAACCTTTATTGAATCCTCTCTTTGTTAGGTATCTATCCAATCTTGCATACCAAGCTCTGGGAGCTTGCTTCAGTCCATACAACGCCTTCTTGAGCTTACAAACCATGTCCAACTTGTCAGATAACTGAAATCCTTTAGGTTGTTCCATGTACACTTCTTCCTCCAATTCACCATTTAGAAAAGCTGACTTAACATCCATCTGATATACTTTGAAATCCTTGTGGGCAGAGAATGCCAAAAACATTCTGATAGCTTCCATTCTAGCCACAGGGGAAAATGTCTCTTCAAAATATATAGCTTCAACTTGTGAATATCCCTTGCATACAAGTCTTTCCTTATTCCTTACAAATTCTCCACTTTCATTTAGCTTATTCCGGAACACCCATTCTGAGCTAATCACATTTTTATTCATAGGCCTAGGGACTAGTTCCCATGTTTGATTCTTCTCTATATGTTGCAATTGTTCTTTCATTGCTCTCATCCAGTTCTCATCTTCACATGCTTCACTTACAGATTTAGGTTCAATTTTATAAAGTAAACATAAATTTATCTTAGCTGCAACTCTGCTTCTTGTCTTCACACATTCACTCTTATTTCCAATTATCTGTTCCTTTGAATGATTCTTCTCTACATACTTAGGAGTCTTAACAGTAGGTTTTGGCTCATTCTCTTCTTCTTTTTTATCCATTTGTTCTTCTTTTTCTTCTTCTTCCTTCTCCTTATTCTCGTTAGGTACATGTCCACAGATAGGATCATCAGGTTCAACTTCACTTATCTCAATAGGTCTACGTATGTCTTCATCAACTTTCACATTAGCACTTTCAACAATCTTTATCAATATTTTGTTAAAGCATTTGTATGCTTTGCTAGTAGTAGAGTATCCAAGAAAGATTCCTTCATCACATCTAGCATTAAACTTTCCAAGATTTTCATCATCCCTTTTAATATAACATCTACTTCCAAATACCTTAAAATATTTCATATTAGGAGTCTTACCAGTCCATAACTCAAAAGGGGTATGTATGTTATTGTATCTGATATGAAATCTATTAAGAACATAAACATCATTGTGTATCGCTTCTCTCCAATACACATCTGGTACATTTGATTCTTTCATCATAGTTCTAGCAGCTTCCTTTACTAACTTATTTTTCCTTTCAACTACTCCATTTTGTTGAGGGGTTCTTGGAGCAAAAAATTGTCTTTTTATGCCATGTTGTTCATATAATGCATTAAATTCACTAGAAGTGAATTCACCACCTCTATCACATCTCAAACATTTGATTTTCAAGTTTACTCCATTTTCTACTCTTGCTTTAAATACCTTAAACCTATCCAAAGCCTGAGTCTTTTCTCTAAGAAAAGCAACCCATTTCATTCGAGTATAATAATCAATAAGCAACATAAAATACTTGTCACCATTCAAGCTTCTAGTTCTAGTTGGACCATAGAGATCAATGTGAACTAACTCCAACATTCTGGTAGTAGACTGCTCTTTTCCCTTAAAGTTGCATCTAGTTTGTTTCCCCAACTAAAAAATTCTACACATAGCATTAGCAGGTCTTGTGATTCTAGGAATCCCTCGAACAATCTCCTTTGAACTGATTTTGACTAGGTTATCAAAATTTACATGTCCCATTCTCTGGTGCCATAACCAACTTTCACTAATTTGAGATACTAGGCATTGACCATCAACTCCCTTCAGCTGATAGATGTTTCCATGAGTTCTTCTTCCAGCAGCAACCATGTCTTCATTTTTCGACCCTTTTCTGATTTCACATGTATTGTTCTAAAACACAAGTTTAAAACCATTGCTACACATCTGACTAGCACTCAGAAGGTTATGCCTCAAACCCTTCACATAATATACATCATTAGTACTATGTACTCCATAAAAAATAATTGGACATTTCCCATAGATCTTAGCTCCTGAATCATCACTGAACATAACTAAACCACCATCATATTTATCAAGTTTAGTGAACTTACTCTTATCTTCGGTCATGTGATTAGAACATCCACTATCAATTACCTAGTAGTCTTCATCCTATCTTGCATGAAAAGTGGTAACCAAAGTACCTTCCATCATATTCTTCTTATTCTCTGGAGCCTTCTTACTTACACATTTTCTAGAGTTAGTGGATACAAATTTATTCTCCAAAGTTGAGAATAAGCATTCACTATCATCAACCTCATTCTCAGATTCATCATAAAAAATTCTTGTTTCTTCTTTAACATAATATAGCTTCTTATATTTCTTATCCTTTCTATCCTTATCCTTATAATCCTTGTCCTTTTTATGTGCAGCCCTATTCAGACATCTTGAAGCATAATGACAAATATTACCAAAATTGAAACATTTATAGGGAAACATACCTTTATACTTTTTGGTGCCTTTCTTCAACTTCCTGGTGAAGTTTGCTTCCAACTCATCATCATCTCTTCAATCTTCATTGCCTTGAATGTCATTTCTATCTTCTCTTCTATCTTGTCTTCTTTCTAGAACTTCCTCATCTCAAATTCTTGCAAGGTGTCGAACAATTGTTCCAAAGTGTACTTCTTAGGATCATACATTTCTTCAATAATAGAGATCTTGTCGCTGTAGCATTCTAGTAGGGTGATTAAGATCTTCTCAATTATATCTTCATTTGATAGTTTTCCTCCTTGATTTCTAACTTCATTTGTAGTCAGTTCAACCCTCTGAAAGAAACTTGTAAATTATTCACCTTCTTCCATCTTTAGATTTACAAATCTGCGCTTTGCCACCAGCTTCCTTATCAATTTCACTCTTTCATTTCCTTCATACATTTCTTCCAACTTCTTCCATACTTCATATGCAGTATCCAAAGAAAGAACCTTAGCTCACTCATTTTTAGATAAGCCACTGTAAATAGCATACTTTGCCTTCTCATTTTCTTCATAAGAAAAAATATCATCTGTAGTATTAAGACCACCAGATGGGGGTATATACCTTGAATCTACAACCTTCCAGGTTTTGAAACCAAGAGAGATAATATATCCTTTCATCTATCCCTTCCAATCATGGTAGTTAGTTCCATCAAACATAGGGATCACCAACTTATGCACCATCATATCTTCCTTAAGTGGTTAAGCTCTACACCAAGGAACCAAAAGCTCTGATACCAATTGTTAAACATGCATAGGACAACTGAGAGGAGGGTGAATCAGTTGTCATACAATTCAAAACATAAAACTTTAACACTTATCCATTCCAAAACCACACTGTTTTGTTATTAAGTAAGAGCATGAAAAACAAATAACAAAAAGTAAATCATTGCAATGAACATCGGGTTTTTATGTGGAAAACCCAATAAGGGAAAAACCATGGTGACGGCTAACTCACAATATAAAGAGATTATAAAACTGAATACAGAGGCTCACTTCCAAGGGCTCACTGCCCAGAAGGACTCACTATCCAAGTACAAAGGCTCACTACCTACATAAAGGACTCATTGTCTAATAGGGAGGCTCACTGCCTATAGATACAAAAGAGAACAAAAGATCCACCACAACAATTAATACACATCTATAGCTTGAATAAGGATTGTAGAAACCTTTAGCTCATAGCCTTCAGGAATCTAACACAATAAGAGTTGTCTCAATTCACTCACACACACACTTCTGCTCTTATGATTTGTGGCTCACTTTCATCACTTTGCATCACACTATCATACAACTCTACACAATTTGACTTACTTTTATACCATCCTCAACCTTAGAAACTTTCTCCAAGGTTGGCCACAAATACCTTGTTTCATAAATTCAAATTAGGTCGGCAACTCAAAATTCTCATGTCAGAAAGGAATAAGAGTGGACTAATAAAAATATTTTTCAAGATAAAAAATAATATTCTTGAATCAACCACATGTTTCCTTAATTATATTTTATTCTTCAAATAAAATGTAGACACCAGGTTGGCCAAACCTAATGAAAAAACAAATGAAAAATTATTTACATGCTTCCCAACATGAAGATGACACATGGACTCCACAACATGCTTCATTATACACGAGAATACATCTCAGATTTCTTCAAATACATCCGCGGAAAAAACAATATACTTCAATCACTAAATACCTCTCACTAGTTCATCTAAACTATGCAAACCTACACTAAAATACTGAAACATTACTTTCAGATCACCAATCCTCAACCTTCTTTGCCAAAAAATAGAGAACACCATCAAAAGAAAAATCCCAAATCCAAAAAATATGAAATAGAACAACAGAGGACTATGGAGCAAAAACATTTCTCCCAGTCCACAAAAGATTAACTTTGTCGGTAGAATTCACACACCGGTGAACATAACTTCCACATACTATCACACCAAAAGCTAAAACTTAGGATAAGTCACCACACGATCACCATTATGAGATCTATAGAACCTCATAGGCATAGGATCAACACAGAAGAAACGTGGAGCAAATACCGGAGCACAATCTGAACACATTCATCACTCTAACTTCTCTTCTTTATTAATTTTCTCAAAAGAACTTGGAAACTCATCAACACAACACAACTGCAATGACATAAAGATAGCTCCATGCACTCACAACATGTCAAATATATATGTACAATCTACAAGATATTGAACTATGTTGACATCAATGACAACACCACTAGACTAGCTCATACTTGCAACAATATGAAAATTAATTATGGATTGTATTTACTAATAAGCATTATGATTTCAATCCTTGGAAAATATATCTTGTAGCATGTAGATTTCCTATCATCAACATACAAACTTCCTTTCATGTTCTTCATAGGAACGTCCTATCAGCTGCACAATAGAAAATAATTTTAGCAATTAATTTTATTTTAAATTATTATTTATTGTGCTACTCATATGGAACAAAATAGAATATATTATTTGATGTTGTAACTAATAAAATTATGATGAACGAAGGAAAAAAAAATAGCTATTTTTATGGCACAACAAAATCCTATTTTTATGGCACAACAAATTCCTATTTTTATGGCTGGTTTTATTCCAACCCACAAGCCATAAATAGTGCCATAAAAGACAAAAAAGGGAATATGAGAAAATGCAAAAAAATAGGTTGGAAAAAAAAATATAATAGGTGGTGTGGAAAAGCATATGCATAATATTAGAAAAATAATGCAACAAATCCACACGTAGAAATAAGAGGAAGGGCGTGAATAGTAAAACAACTTGTAATTTGTTTCACACCTTATAAGGCAATTTAATAGCTATAAAGGGGGGTGAATTAGCATGTTGTAAGGGGGATATTGTATGCAGATTATTGTATCATTTTTGATAAAATAAAATGATTCTTCTAATCACAATAGTATAGAAAGGCTCTCGTCCCATCTCACGTACAAACCACTGAGCAAAGGCCCACTCCCTGGTGAAGCACGGTGAAATTTATTTATTTTTACTGTTAATATTTGTGTGTGTTATATATCTTATGTTTGATTTAGTTTCAATAGTTTTCAAACTTTAATATTTGTGTGATTTAAACTCTAGCATCTTTATTATAGTTCAGTTTGATAGAATATTTTGTGATTGAAATTTTGAATCTAATATTTCATTAAAGTTTGATTTCAATATTATTAATTTGGTGTGGAAGAGTTTAAAGTGTGTTTTACTTTCTATTGTAAATTGTTGTTGTTACTACCACAAATTGCTACTACTACTATCATAGACTTTTGTTGTCTTTTTATAATAGTTCATGTCATAGTTCTTGGCGAGTTCTTGTCAGAAAAGAAGAATAGGAAAGTTAAACCATATTTTCACTTAGGAAATTTATGTGTGTTCTACCTGCATTCATCCCCACTTAATTCATTTTTTTCCTCCCTTAGGTATACTACCACAACACCTTTTTGCAAGCTTATGATCCCTGAATTGACACTTAGACCAGGCTGCAATCTTTCTTATTCTTTACCCTAGTTTTGGCCTATCAAGGAGATGGACAACTTTGGAACCTATTTCACTCTATAATTCATTAGGAAACCCTATATATCCCTCAACCAAGTGACTCAATTGAGGGAAGGACACAAGGGGGGTTTCCTTAGGTGTGATTAAATGGGGGTTCACCATAAAATGAAGTCTCAAAGGAGAAATGCAAACATGTGAGCACAAAACCCTCGAAACTTAGAACATGAAATTAGACTAATAAAAAGAGAGAAACAAAAAAGTTCCTGTGGGATAGGAGATTTCCAAACAAGATCTGAAAACCTTGAAATTTGTTGTTTCTAAAGTGCACTCGGACTCATACGCCAAGTTGGGAAATTTAGTCCCAGTTTAGGTTTTTTGGGCAGAATCTATAATCTCTTGGTGAATTATCAAAATCCACTAAAAGATGCCAAAAGGGGTATACAGGGACTCATATGCCCAAGGTGGTGATTTAGTCCCAATATTAGGGTCTGACTGAAACTTTTGTAGCCTATAGTGATCTTTTGTAGCTTTCATCTTGTCTGATCTTTAGGTTTGAAAAGTCTGAGTTTTGATCTATAGGTGAGTTTTTGTGAAGATGACAACTTCTTGACAACTTTTGCAACTTTGTCTTTAAAGGATCTTCAAGCTCCAATTCACCTAGATTTGCAATCACACATGAAGAGGGGAAAATGTTATTATTTTAGGGAATAGGGGTTTTCCTTGGTCAAACCCCATTTTGGTAATTAAACCTTGAAATGAAATGAAATAACATGAAGGAGTGATGAATGAACAAATTTAATGTTGCAACTCACCAAACCCTTGAAATAAAGGTTGCAAACTTGTGTGAAATGGCTCCAATGGATGTGGATATTGACTCTTGATTGTTAATATGAGACAATGTCTTTGAATGCTTGCTTGAATCATGAAAACCTACATCACAAATGTTAGCTCAAAAACACACATGATGCATGAAGACTTTGACATGATGCTTGAATCTTGAATTGATGCTCCAAAATTCTTGATAATCAACTCTTGAATGCTCTTGAATAATTGAATTGCTATATCACACTTTCTCATGAAAATTGCTAGGAGAAATTATGTGAAATAACCTTGTATTTATATTTGTTTATGCCTAATTCCCTAAAATTACAACACTACAAGCTGACATGAGATCAAGGATAATAAAATCTCACCAAGAATTTGATTTAAAATAGGTCCAAATTAAAGCATGACTATATGCCAGTTGGGGCATATGAGCCCCAGTAGCTTAAAATTGGGACACAAACTTTAAGAAATGTTAAGTTCAATGCCATATTTAAGATCAGGCATTGAGACCTAGGTGGGACCCATACGCCCAATGTGGCGTATGAGTCTCAAATCACTAAATCCAAAACATATAACCAAAAAAGACATGAATTATGATTGGTCATTTGATAAGTGTCAGGATTATCCTTGGAAAATGCAGTTAATTAGGGTTGTGGGTGCAAAATAGGACAAAATAAGGCATAAAGAAGCCCAATTTTAGTAGGGAAGGCCCAAAAAAATGTGAAAATGTAGAGGGATACATTTTCCTACACTATACTTATTAACGGATATCAATTACTAACAAATATCTATTTTGGTTTGGAATTACCAAACTAAAATCAAATTTTACCTGACCCATACAAAAACATACAAAAAGTCAACTTTGTGTTTCATGATTTTGGTGAAGTACAAATGCACTTTTTTCTCTTATTGCCACTTTTTGGCCCATAATGATCCTACACATGCCCATAGGTTAATGTGTTTTCATGGATGATACATTAGATGTTATCTTTAAAATACATGCTAGTGTGATTAAAATAATGATGAGTTATTATGATGCGAATATTTCAATTATTGATTATGTTTTTATGAGATAACCTATTAATGAGATATTGATTGCAAATGAGTGTAGGAATAAGTTAAAGGTGAGAATATGGTTGAGGTAGAGATGACCTAGTTGCCCAGAAATAATCGACATGATGGAAATCCTACACACACACTCAGGTAGTTGCATTCATCCTACATTGTGAATGATTATGTTATGCATTGTTGTTGGACTCAAGGAACACTGAGAGGGGGGTGAATCAGTGTTTTGCAAATCTTAACTTTATAAACCAGATCTTTAAACCAATTACAATACTTAACCAAAATTAAAGATGCAAGCACATGAAGAAAATAACCATAACATCATAACACCAAGATTTTTACGTGGAAACCCTGTTAGGGGAAAAACCACGGTGGAGGTTAATCCACAATTTTATACTCTATTAAAAGCATAGAGAAAATGGGAATGCGCATGCATTCAGGAACACTGCCTAGAGCTCGCTGCCTTACAAAAGATTTGGATTACATCAAAAGGTTGAACTGAGAAAGTAGCATCTACAAATACCTGGTTACAGTTTCGGTTAGGCTCATAGATCAGATTATGGACCTTCTGTCTGATTCTGCACTTCACTCTGCTCTGCCTTAATTCATTTCACAAAATCCTCTTCTGTACAAGTGAAATTATGCATAGTCGCTCTGCAACCCTTCTGATATTCCCAACACACTTCGAACTCACACACAAAATGAATTGACTAATCTCTTATATATATCCACTACCAAGGATTTAATTGCTTCATGTCAGCTTCAACAAAATATAAAATATCTACCAACTGTCGGCTCTATCCACAAATTACATTTAATGCGCACCCATTAAAGTTAGCCACAACATAGTGAGGTCCCAAAACAAAATCCTCAAGCATAGGATACCTTAATTTATTATACCTCGAATATCTGTGACATGCCACATTTACTTAGTCGGCCTTCGTGAGCTGATAAGCAGAAAATCATCCTACCAAATCTCCTAATCCATAAACCGATCGATGTGACAACACAAAACTTGATTGTAATATATTTCAGATGCTTAACAACCTTCTCCAAGATCCATGACTCATACTGATAATCTGGTGATGCATATGAATCAACATACTTGACTTTAACTGGATACCCTGTTCTTTACTCTATCTTTTGGTAATACTCTATTCTTCACTCTAACTGCTGGTATGAACAAATACTAAACTGCTGACTGGATTAATGAATTAGGTTGCCATCAATGACAACAATAGAAGCCATATGCCAACAATTGTGTTATCATAAATAGATCATTGCCTATTGTGTATTATGATTTAAATAATGACTATGTCTTATGGTTTTTTTTGTTTTTGAAAATTAATTTAATTGGGAAAATATTTTTTTATTTTTAAATTTTTGATAATGATAAATATCATAATATATATTTATATATAATAATGTAATTATATATATTTATATAAATATACAAATTTTATGTTCACAATTATTATAATTGTATGTCTATATATATAATAACGACCATTATTTATATATATGAATATATAAATAGATTCCTATTAAAAAAATTAAATAAGTTTTAAATTCAAATGATATGCATGATAAATCATGTGATCTTGGCATGAGGAGAAAGTTTTGTTC
>VDFB02000002.1:97025528-97248265 GCA_007258455.2 Sequoia sempervirens | reverse complement strand
ACATCACCCACTAAACCCTTGTGAGTTGTGTTCTGAGTGCAGCAAGTAAACTTGTGTTTTGATCTTTATAAAAAAAAATGCATTATTATTCCAAAAATGAAAGCCAACCCTTGTGGGGCAGCACCTCCCTTATGGGGAGTCACCTCTCTCCAAGGGGAAAACCCCTATCTGCCCTCCCCACTCTTTTTATTTCTTTTATTTTATTTTGTTTTTGTTTGAAATTTATAAATTAAAAGGAAAAATAAAATAAAATTTAAAAGTACAACTTATTAATTTTATAATATAGGTATATTGATATATTTTTCTTTTATAACACATGTTTTTATATTATGAGATAATTTATAACTTCATAAAATATATATGATGTATGTATAAAATTTATTACACTTTATGTGCAAAAGTATATTACTATAAGAAACGAGTATATAAATTTTGTGAAATATTTATTATTAACATTATTAACATATATTTCTCATAAATAAGAATCTAGTTGGATAAGGGCCCTTGTATTTATAAATCAGTTTTATGTTTCATTTAACTACTAACTAGATTATTATGATATGATATCTTTATCTATGTAAATATTAACTTCTCAAATAGAGGTAACCTTTTTTTTTCTAATTTATTTTTGGATAATTTGAAGTTGATTTAGTATGTTTCTCATCCCCTCCTTTATTTAAGAATAAAATATTTGAGAGTTTAAGAACTCATAAATGAAGCTTTATTTAAACTCTTCTACCTACTTACCAATTTTACTTCTAAATCATAATGCTACTTGGGATGCCCTTTTTACCATAGTTTTGAATAAGTTCTTTTTTTTCCTAAACATACATGAATCATATAGTTTCATAAGCATAAACTTAGGACTCTTTCATTCATCAAGTGCAACAAATATGAATGTCTTTATTGCATAAGCAATGCAGGTATATAAGATCATTTATCTAAACTTCTCAAACCTTTTCAAAATACTTTTATACCAAATATTTATTATCACCAATATCTCTCATGTCTACTTCAAGACATTACTAAGAATAAGGCAATATCAAACCAAGGATAGGAACTTGTTTTAAACTATCTCTTTTTTTCTCTTCTTGCAACAAGATACAAATCTTTCAATACTTTAATATTGTTTAGAAATACAATGAATAGCATGTCAATGGCCACATCTTTCTCTTTAATAATATTTGATAAAAGAATGAATAACATGCAAATGAATAAAGCTTGCTCTCCACCCAACCATAAGGACGTCATGGAGCCTTGTGGGCTCTAGTCATACCCCCGAGCAAGGAACTCTTTTAGCCCCACAATGATTAATGGAGCATTTTCTCATTTTTATAAAGGGACAAACTAACATAGCACAATTTACATGTATCTAGGCTCTCTACTTTCTATTTTCAAGCATACTCCATACAATAGGAGACCTCTTTACTACTAGGAAACAAGAGTAAATGGAATGGGAAGAACTTATCTTTTCTTTTAGATGAAGGGGCTGAAATCTTGTATCCATCTTTCCTCTCCAACCAAGCCATATCCCTTGATATCTTCCAAAGATATGGAATTCTCTCATTTTACTCATTCTTTCTACCATCTTCACTCAAGTTCTCCAAGAGGAGAAGTGGGTAACACCCCACTCTTCCTTTTTCTCAAATCTATATAGGAGTTTCATCTTGCAATCTTTTGGATGGGGAGGTGTGAAGTGTACTTTTCTCCATCAATGAGGGTCTTTCCTCATTAAAGAGGGGAACATACACTTGGACTATCCCTCAATCTTTTCATCCCCTTCCTCTCCACAAAATTCGTCACTCCTCATTATGAGGACTCTTCAAGAGTCAAATCATGTCCTTGAAGCCCTATTGCATTCCCATTTGACCCCTACTACTATGGTATAAACCCTAGAGGGTTTATTTTTGCACCCCAATCGAGGAAATTGACCAACCTCCCTCTTTAAAGACCCTCTTAAGGATCTATCCGAATTTTTACGCTTGGATAAGGGTTCCTAACCCCTAACCCCACTTACACCCACATAACACATAATCATTTATCCTTTTAATATCCACCCTCACCACTTTAATTTACCAACATATTAACTTTATTTATTTCTAAGTCCCAAAAGGTTCAAATTTGTATCCACAAGATGTCTTTTGATTTGCTCTCAATGGTTTTCCCTTATCGTACTAACACCTTTATTTTCTTGCACATTTCCAATGCAATAATAAGAAACAATCATGTATAGCATTAATATCCCAAGATTTAACTATGCAACAATTTGATTTAATCTATCAATTCGTATTCCATAATTTATGAGTGCCTAATACCTTTATGGTAGTGGCAATAAAACAAATATCAAGATGAAATTCAGTAATATTGTCACACACTCACATTATTTATTGCTCACAATACAACTTACCATCTATTTATGGAAATATATAACAATTTAGGTTTAATATTAATCATAAGCAAAGCAAGGTCTTACATCTTCTACCTTAAAATTTGGGATCTAGGGTTGCATGCATAGCCCTAAACTTTGGAAACCCCATGATTTAATTTTAAATACTGCTTCTTTATGGTTTTTACTACTAAAAAATGACAATGCAAATTCCATTTTCAAGATTCAAATAAAAAACTTATTGAACCCCTTCCCAATCATTAAAAATTAGATCTTTTAATTCATTTATAGGCAAATTTAGGTTCCATAACTTACAAATTAGGGCTTTGTCCCTAAGATCTTGAACTTGAGTTTCAATATACTTTATGGAAAAGTGAGCTTGATTGTATCTCAAACTCTTGAAGGGGAAGATTTGGCCTCCTCTCAATCAATATTCTTACGAGAGACAGTTTCTTCCTTGTTTGAAACTTTATGCCTCCAAACTTGCTTGGTTGTTTCTTTTTTCTTTGACTTCTTTTTTTTAGTCTTTTTTTGCCCTATTTGAGCTCTTTGGTTGTGAATATGAGCATCTTGTTCAAGCCCCTTTTGAATTTGAGTCTTGTTTTGAGTATCTGGATTGAAGGGAGCGCCTTTCTGGCTATTAAAAATCTCTGTGCAGGAGTCTTTTTGTTGCCCCCTGTCATTTAGCACCGGATCTATTATCCCTTGCGTGTTTACATGCAATGTAGGGTCTGCTTGCTCTCGGATGTATATAATAATATATCTAATATATTATAATACTATATTACATTATAATACTTATATAGTATTCAATATTATATAATATTATATTATAATATATTAAATATAATATTAAATTTATTATATTATATGATTATAATATTATATTATTATATAATATTTTAATTATATTATAATATTAAATATAATATAATATTATATAATAATATTATATTATATTATACTGCCAATAGTGATATATCTTAAGTTTCAAAAAACACCGCTTTTTTAATATATGGTCAAGTCCTGAACCCAAGCATATATTAAAAAATATACATAAAGGAAAGGGATATTCATTTCATGTTTTATAAAATGAAAAGAAAAAAACCAAGAGCTCATTTTTAACAAAGTCCACGCGAGGTTTTTAGCTTCTCAACTCGGATATCCATTTGTAGCTGCCTCTTCTTGCTCAATTCAATCAAATTTGACAAGTATTTTTGGATTTTTATGTTTTTCTTCAATTTTTTATTGGTTTCACATTGTTTTTATTTGTCAATTTTAGTGAAAAATAGGATATTTTATAGGTTTTTTATAGCATTAAAATCATTGTTAATTTTGAAAATTTATATCAATTAACAAGCTTAAAATGGTTGATCCCAACCCCACTCAACATGAAAACCCTAACCCTACACAAAATGAAAACCCTCCAAATCCTCCTTCACCATGACTGTTGTTTCCAAACCAAAATGTCCCAACAATACATGAATCTATTCATATAAATTTAGATCAATTGAGAAATGTATGTCAAATCTATGAGACACTCACTAAGCTATTAGACATGAAAAACACTTTAGAAACAATCATTTCAAATTTTGAAACTTTGGCAACTCAACACAATAGATTTGCACATTGGCAAGAGGGACAAAGGAAATTTTATGATGATGAGTTATCATATGATGAGGTGAGGGCACTTGATATTGACAAAGCCCAATCAGCCTAGTTATTCATTGATCATAGAATAGGACAACCCGTTAATGTGTAGAAGCCAAAATTTTCAATTAAATGGTGCATACATAGAGGCATATTAGATAATTTCTGGAGACATTGGTGGATGGTTTTTGATAAACCTCCCAACAACAATCTTGACGTGCCTCAATATTTTCTCCAAAAATTATAGGTGGAGTTTGTCCTAGGGAGGCATGTCAATTACTTTGACATGTGAGATTTCTAGGGTTTTGGTAGAGGGATGCCACAAGATAGACCTAGAGCATGCCAAGTCACCCCAATTCGTCCTGCTCCACCTATTATCACCCCAACTCCACTACCTTACCCTAAGATTGCTTTAGATGTAGGGACTCAGAGCATTTATGCTCTACATTCATTGAGTGATCATTTTGTCATGCAGAGCCATCATGTTACACAACCATTTTGATGGTGCATCACATCCTGGTGATGCACCTGATACATCCCAACATGATGGTGGTGTACCTATTGCATTAGCTCCAACTAGTACACCGTCATTAGCTTCGACTAGTACACCGTCATCATTGACACATATTTGTGTGCCCCATTACTACATGAAATGCAACAATTTATGTTTGGGTCCTCTGACGGTCCACTGAGGCTCCCATGGACATGGATGACTATGAGGTTCAAGATATGTCAGATGTAGGAGTTGATAAAGCATAGAGTGGACCATTTTTCAGGAGAGACATCAACTGCCAGGGACGATGTGGGAGCACCGGTAAGACTTAAAGTAATTTCATAGTGTGTTTTATCTAAATTCTTTCATATTTTATAAGAGATATTTGTACTAGTATATGTTTGTGTTGGAATCTTTATATAGTTGTTGACGAAGGAGTAGATGTCCCAAGTGTGGGAGGGTACACAGCCAACCATTTCATTTGGCCTAGGGTCTCAGTATATGGTATTATTTAAATTTTTATTTAGATGTTAATTTTTGAAATCTATTATGTTTAAATACATGTACTACATAGATTGATAGTCTAATGTAATCTTCTCTTTTTATGCAGCAACTTGGTTCATTTACAGCCATGTTGACTGACCTTGACCCATTGGATGAAGCTGCATAGTAGTTATATATTTTTTTTATATTCTCGACATTATGATTATATGTGCATGTGAATTTAAATTGTGTTACATTCTTATCATTTTTATATAGGAAACCACTTTAGTCGCTTCATTGACCATGAGTCCATCTAGTGTCATACCATCATAGCAGGTATGTGTTTATTTTATATTGCAGATATTTACGTTTAGATATTAGTAGATATATGTTTAGTAAATATGATTATTTTTCAACAATTATATGTTAATTTGTGTCATTTTTATTTTACTTGCTATAGTCCTCTACTCAACTCAGCACTGTGATGAGTGTGAGACCATTACTTTATATGAGGATTCTTGATTGTCCTAAGGGACAATCATATGAAAACCATCTTGCAGAAAAGAGAGCAAGACTTGAGGTAAACAATAATTGTATTATTGATATAATATAGTTCACGTATAGTGATTTTGATGTTAAATTCATAATTTATAAATGATAGTATATAGGTTTCTATTTACTAGTCTATCTTGTCAACCATTCACATAATTAATCTAATTTGTGGTTTGAATTGTTATTGTGCAGGAAACTTTAGAGCAACTAAATTCATCGAGGAGGCTCAATTTTGATGGTCCAACATAGAATTAGGATTTGATATAGATTGATATGTACTTAGGGTTTGATAGATCTTGAGATGACATATATGCCACAATTTGTAAAAATTGTCCTAAGTAGGCATATATGCCAGTTTTGTATATGCACAAACACAATTATTCTACATTTTGATATATAAGAATTGATATTTGATCTAATTTGTTCCTCGTGTGCATTTCTTTCTACTTTTAATTTTCAAAATGGAATGTATAATTATCTTAGAATGGTTTAAAGTTATGGTCAATAATGTATGTTATAGATTAATGAAATTGCATTTTAATAGAACCTATGAATTACAATTAGTAATCCATCTATGTTAGAGCTCATTCATATTAAGGCTCACATACATTACATTCGATGAGACCACATTTCTTTGAGGAGTTTTTTTCAACAATTCACTACCTTCTCTATTCTACCACATTTTTCATACATGTCTACCAAAACATTTTTATCAAACACTCAATTTGAGAATACACATGATTTCAAGCTCTGTTGAATGAATTTTCATTTGACATTAGTTCATTTTTTGAACTCTTGTAATGAAGTGGGCAATTGATTTTTATTTCAAAATAAATTAAAATTAATGAAAAATGGTATGAGAAACATTGTATAATATTTGTTGAGAAGAACTATTTGAAATTATGCCTCAAAGAATTGTGGTCTCATAGACAAGGAAAAAAATATAAGAGAAACTTGTGATAGTTTTATGGCATTGATTCTTTTGATTGATTAAAAAGTTCAAACAAATGGATACAACTTAATGAAATACATGTCATGTTACAATGTTCATTCAAAAGTAATATAATAATCTTGATAAAAATCAATGTCAGTCAATGTTCATTCAAGCTCAATAACATGTAAAAGGTATAAAATCATCTTGAATAAGAATTGCTATCTTTCAACCATATGGGTTTGATGCAACCTTCAAACAAAGTCCTTACGAATAAACAAGATACTTGTTAATTAGATTGTTCATGTGAAATCTATACAATAATCGTGATCAACAATTAAGACATCACTCAACCATGATGCAACCATTAAACTAAACAAATACAACTCCATGACATGCATGTTATTTGACCTTTGACATGCAATTTGTCTTATTATAATGCAAAACAATGAATGTTGTTAACCATAATGCATCAATAAGCAAACTAGGCATACTATATGGGCTTGATGCACACTAGTCATAATGCACACTTCACACAAAAGTAATAACACTGATATGATATTTTCATATATGTCAAACAACCTTGACCCACATCAAACTTTCTATATCACAAATTTTGTCATATATGCCATTGAACCTAACACAATTGAGGTTTTGTATTTGGTAAGAATTTGTGCAAGAAAAGAAAGTGCGAGATGATAGTTAAGATGGATTTGAACCATGTACCTTTCCACCATGTACCTTTTCTTGAAATCATTACAATGCAAGAACAAAGTTCTAGAGCATCACTAAAAGATTCAACCAAAAGGAAGGAGGGAACAAAATGAAGCACCATGGAATGAAGCAAATGTTGTTAGATGCAAGTAGTGTAAAGTTGCAAAGTGGAACAACTTTCCTTTTGCAACGTGTACAACCAAATAGATTGTTCCAACATATCTGGATGGGTACGTTTACGCTATACATGGTCCTCTAGTTTTGCACACAAACACGCTGAATCACTCCGACCTACATTGGACTAACGATTTCCCTTAAGAGTCCAAAGTGCTAAAATGAAGCAATATTTGATAGGATATTTATCAGAAACCATGACACTTACAGACTCTCCATCTAAGGCTATGAGATTTTTTGGGACCCTCTTCAATAACCTCTCTCTATTTTCCCTATCTCGAAGGCATTTTTCTGTGGTGACAAGTTTTCAATTGAGAAAAAAGTTGTCAGATGCAAGCAATGTAAAGTTGCAAAGTGTTGCAAATTTCATTCTACAACTTGTACGGCCAAATAGACTATTCCAACACATCTAGATGGGTACATTTACACTAGGTATGGTCTTCTTTTGTACTCAAACATGCCGAATCACTCTGAGCTACATTGGGCCAATGATTTTCCTTAAGAGTCCAAAGTGCTAAAAGGCAACAATCTTTGATGGGTTATTTCTCAAAAACCATGATGCTTATAGACTCTTTGTCTGAGGCTATTGTGTTGGGACCCTCCACAATAACCTTTCTCTATTTTTACTATCTTAGAGGTGTTTTCCCATGGTGATGATTTTTCAGTTGAGGAAAAAGTTGTAAGATGCAAGCAGTGTAAAGTTGCAAAGTGGTGCAACTTTCGTTCTGCAACTCGAATGTCCAAACAAACTATTTCAACACATCTAGATGGGTAATTTTACCCTAGTAATTTTTCTCCTTTGCACCCAAACAAATTGAATCACTCTGAGCTACATTGGACCAAAATTTCCCTTAAGAGTCCAAAGTGCTAAAAGGCAGCAATCTTTGACGAGCTATTTCTTGGAAATCGTTATGCTTATAGACTCTATATCTGAGGCTATGGGATCTTGTTGGGACCCTCTACGATAAAATCTCTCAATTTTCGCTATCTCGGAGGCGTTTTCCCATGGTGACAAGTTTTTAGTTGACAAAAAATTGTTAGATGCAAGCAATGTAAAGTTGCAAAGTGGTGCAACTTTTGTTCTACAACTCGTATGACCAAACAGACTGTCCAACATGTCTGGATGGGTATTTTATGCTATGAATTGTCCTCTTTTGCACCCAAACACGTCGAATCACTCTGAGCTACATTGGACAGACGATTTCCCTTAAGAGTCCAAAGTACTAAAAAACAACAATCTTTGACGGACTATTTCTCAGAAATCATGATGCTTATAGACTCTTTGTCTTAGGCTATGGGATCATATTGGGACCCTCTACAATAATATCTCTCATTTTTTTCTATCTTAGAGGCATTTTCCCGTGGTGGCGAGTTTTCATTTGAGGAAAAATTTGTCAGATGTAAGCAGTGTAAAGTTGCAAAGTGGTGCAACTCTCGTTCTGCAACTCGTACAACTAAACGGGTTGTTCCAACACATCCTGATGGGTACATTTATGCTAAGAATGGTCCTCTTTTGCACAAAAACATGCAAAACCACTCTAAGCTACATTGGACTAGCGATTTCCCTTAAGATTCCAAAGTGCTAAAAGACAACAATCTTTGATGGGCTATTACTCAGAAATCATGATGCTTACGGACTCTCCATTTGAGGCTACAGGATTGTGTTGGGACCCTCTACAATAATCTCTCTCGATTATTTCTATCTTAGAGGCATTTTCCCATGGTGACAAGTTTTCAGTTGAGGAAAAAATTGTCAAATGCAAGCAGTGTAAAGTTGCAAAGTGGTGCAACTTTCATTTTGCAATTCATATGACCAAACAAACTATTCCAACACAACAAATATATGTCATAATATATATATATATTTTATATTAATAAATTATATCAATTTATTACATATATTTATATATTATATACTATATATTAATATATATTGATGCTCATGCAAGTGTATAACCTATAACAAAAAAATGGATATCTGTTTACTTGAGTTTTAAGAATTATTATTTGTTATGATATATGATATATATATTTATTATATATTAATATTATATTAAATATATAATGTAGATTATCCCTCTCTCCCTCCCCCCTCTCTCTCTCCCACTCTCTTTCCCCCCTCTCTCTCTCTCTCTCGCACTCTCCCTCTCTCTCAGGTCTCTCCCTCTCTCCCCTCTCTATCTCTCTCCCTCTCTCCCTCTCCCTCTCTCTCCCACACACACACACTCTCTTTCCCACTCTCCCTCCCCCTCTCTCTCCCTCACTCTCCCTCTCAGGTCTTTCTCTCTTTCCCTCTCCCCCTTTCAAGTCTTTCTCTCTCTCTCCCTCTCTTTAATATATAATGATTAAATATATATATTAAAGATCTGAGAGGGAGATGGGGACTTCAAAGGGATACTATGTATTAAATATATTATATAATATATTTAATATATATACAATGTATAGAATATAAATTATATATATTATAGTATATATTATATTTAATATATAGTATATATTATATAATAAAAATTATATAGTATATTTTATATATGAAATATATTATGATATATATATATATATAATAAATTTATTATATATTCAAAATACATGGCAAATGGATATCCGTTTTGTTGAGGACTTTATAACCCAAATCCTACCTCATTTTCACGATGCTACCAATTGAGTAGTGACCTCCATCAAGTGAAACGACCTTCAGTGTGTTCTAGGTATGTGTTCTTTGTATTTTTTCTATTTTTTTGCTAATTAGTGATTAATTTAAGTTTTTCTTTGCATTCTTTGTAGTTTTGTTAATTTTTTTCATTTCTATTTAAACCTACAAAAAAATTTGAAACCTTGGTTAGTGGAAAACAAAAAAAAACATCAAACAAAGAAATTGAGCCTTCATTACTAGAAAACAAACATAAAATTGAACCTTCATTACCCCATTTCTACATTTATTTAAATTTTTTTACATTGTTGTCTATTTTTCCTTCATCTTTATCACTTATTCTCGTGTTTCTTAAATTCTTGCTTTGTTTCTTATTCTTAAGTTAGTATTTCTTTACTAAACAATTTATTTTTTTATTTTTTAATTCTTTTTACTCTCCTTAGCTTTGAAAATAGAAGGGACCCTTGTTGGAAGTATTGTGCTCTAAATTTCCAATACTTAGTGAATCTGAATCCATAGTTAGGACTAGCCAAACAAAACTTTTCCTAGCAAGTATAAGGAAATGAGCGAAGTTAATGGATAATAATCAATGGGCTATGCAAGAGGCTATCATATTGTATGATAGCCTCCTGCATAGCCCATCAATTATTACCCATTAAATTTTTCCATTTCCCTATGGTTGTGGGTACAAGTTTTATTTAATTATTACTAACTATGTACCCAGATTCACTGAGTATTGGCAATTTGGAACTTAATACTTCCACATTGCAACAAGGCAAAAATTTAATGTATTTTTAAATGAGATTTCACATCATTTTAATAATTATTTGTTTTTCATTTACATGCCTTAGACATAAATGAGATTTACACATTTTTTCATTTATATTCAATTAAGTCATTTATATTGAATGGTTTAAGGGGATTTTTAAACATGTATCTTACATTTTGAAATTACAAATTTAATGTAGGTTCACTTATATCTAAATCATGGATCCACACCCTCTAGCTCCACCCACTCCACCTCCAACCACTCCACCCACTCCACCTCCACCCACTCCACCTCCTAACCCCCCACCTCCACCACTTGCATCTGATGGTGCTCGCTTTTGAGAAAAAATCGACGTGAATGTTAGAACCATTCAGGATCAAGTTAACACTATTTAGAATGAAGAATGTGTTCACCCATTTTTGAGGCATTTTTCATCAAATATGCAAAATGTTGTTGATGTTGTTAGGTCCATGGAAGTGGACTTAGATGAGCATCAATAATGGCTAGAGGAGAGGAGATAGTCCCATTATAAAAAGGAAAACACAAATAAATGAAGAGATGCAACAAAGAACTGCAAAACTTTATTAAGACAATGATCTTATTTTTATAAATAATTTGACCTTGGATGGATATTTTATAAAGAATTTTGTTGGATGGATATTTTATAAAGAATTTGGTTGGATGAATATTTTTAATTTTGAATTTATGAATATAATAGTATAATGATGAGACAAAAATTTAGTAATAAATATTAAATAATCTACTAAATTAGTGTTTGTTCATATATAGTGTGCATATATAGTTTTTATTCATGCATCATGGTTGAGTGATGTCTTATTTGTTGATCATGATTATTGTATAGATTTCACATGAACAATCTAATGAACATGTATCTTGTTGTCTTGTAAGGATTTTGTTTGAAGGTTGCATCAAACCCCTATGGTGTACATAATGTTCTTGTTTATGTATCATGGTTGAAAGATAATGATTCTTATTCATGATGATTTTATATCTTTTACATGAAGGATCTAATGACATGTTATTAATCTTGAAGGTTTTAATGGCATGAATATTGAATTGAGTTGTAATGGTTTTGTAAATGATGGTTGATCACTTCTTATTCTAGAGGGTCCCAACATGGGAAAAAACTCTTCCTCTCAACTCTCTCTCTTTCTCTCCCTCTCTCTCTTAGGTCTCTCCCTCTCCCTCTCTCCCTCTCATTGTCTCTCCCTCCCTCTCTCCATCTCAACTCTCTCTATCTCTCCCTCCCACTCTCAAGTCTCTCTCTCTCTCCTAAGTCTCTTAGAGCTTCCTCTCCCTATCAAGTCTCTCTCTCTCTCCCTCCCTCTCGGGTCTCTCTCTCTCTCTCAAGACTCTCTCCTCTCTCCCTCCCTCTCAAGTCTCTCTCTCATATCTCCTCTCAAGTCTCTCTCTCTCTCCCTCTCGCCTCCTCTCCATCTCAACTCTCTCTCTCTCCCTCTCGGTCCTTTCTCTCTTTCTCTCTCTCCCTCTCCTGAGGCCCCCTCTCTCTCTCAAGTCTCTCTTTCTCTTCTTGTCTCCCTCCCTCTCTCCTCTCAGCTATCTCTCTCTCTCCTCTCAACTCTCTCTCCCCCATCCCTCTCGAGGTCTTTCTCTATCTTCTTCTCTCTCTCTCTCAAGTCCCTTCACTCCCTCTCTCTCTCTTGTGAATTTCCACTTTCATCAATAAATATATATTATATATTATGTATTATATTATATGTTATATTATATATTATGTATTATTATATATGTAGTATATAGTATATAATACATAATAATATATAATATATAATATAATAATATAATAATACATAATATATAATATAACATATAATATAATACATAATATATAATATATTATATATAATACATATTATATAATACATAATATTAAATATTATGTATTATAAATAATACAAGTACGGATATCAATTTTTTTTGACATAATCAGTAGGCTCGAGGTTTGGCTCGAGATTTGGTTCGAGATTGTCGAACCTAGAAAGTCAACCCAAAAAATGTGTTTTCTGAAGTTTACCCTCCTGGCTGACGACTTTTTTTAATCCGAATTTCATGAAACGAAAAGGGTTTATAGAAAAAAAATTCAACTTTCCACAAATATAAGTTATGCCTTATTTTGAATTTAATAAATAATTATTATTGATTTTCTACATACATTACAAATAAAGTCTTGATTGATAGGCTGATTGAAAAACTTCTATAACTTTCAAACTACTTAACATTTTAGTATTGGATGTTGTGGATGTGTTGCTAATATGTGGTTTTCATTGATGTCAACACTATTAGCATTTGGTGTACTAGAGGCTATATATGTCGAGGATATCGAGAAAATTGTAAAATAAAGTGTTTCAGGTTCCCTATGGAATTGTGCAAGTCTTGAAGGCATCTTGTTCTTTAAGTTGAAGTTAAACTACTATGGACTAAAGGGTTTCATGATGAGTGTATCTAGATCATCTACCAGAAGTTTCAGAGGTCTGCATATATATTTGATCATGTTGTGGTCTGACAGTGTTTTTGTGGTCTCTATCAGTGTTCCTGAGTGAAGTTTGTGTGATTCTGGAAATCTCAGTTGATGTGGATGTTTCTTTGTTGTTTCTTGGTGTTCTTGGATGTTTTTAGATCATGCTCTATCTTTGTGGTATGTCCACATTGATCGGTGTGCTCATGGTCAGAAATTTTTCTTGCGCATGTTCGTTTTTCTTGTTCTTGGCCGACATATTGATGGTAACGTGTTGTGGATCATCAAGGTGAAATAAATTGAAGTCTTTTTGTGTTGGAGTTTTAAATTTGGGTCTCCACTATGTTGTGGCCGACCTTGGTGGATCCGCATTAAAATTTTATTTGTAAATTTGGGCCGGCATTGCAAATATTTTTTATTTTTCTGGCCAACTAGGTTATTGATGAAATCTCATGTAGCGAATATTTAAGAGTGATTGTTTTACCGGTGATGTGTGTTGGAAAGGTGCTGAGTGTGCTCTTATGTGTGTATGCGTGAATATCATTCGATTACAGAGCAGAGTGTGAAGAAGGTTGAGCAAAGTGTGAAATAGTTTGTGAAGGAGTTTTTTGTGCTTAATTGGAACTGTAATCAGGCTTGTGGAGAAGCTATTCTTTCAGTTCATACCATTAGGATTTTAATCATATTTTGTATTGTTGGGCAGTAAGCCCCTTTTGTATTTGAGCAGTGAGCTCTAAGTAGTGTGCCTGAATGCATGTGCATTCCCCTTATTATTTCTCTTTATACTTTTAACAGGGTATAATCTTATGGACGAACATCCACCATGGTTTTTCCCCTAACAGGGTTTCCACGTAAAAATCTTGGTGTTCTCTATCTCTTTGATGTGTTAATTGATTATTTATCAGATCTAAGATTAAGTTAAGTTTGAAAAGTTTATTATTTTGTGACAACTGATTCACCCCCCCCCCCCTCTCAGTTGTCTGTCCTCATTTTGCCAACATTTTGAACCTACAAGATGCACCACATTCTATGCTTCGCATACTATAGGATAAAAAAAATGAATTTCATAAATTTTTGACCAAGTTATGGTGGTCAAACATAGACGTTTTATTAATTCTAAAAAGTTCTAATAAAAAAATCATAACTAATTATTTACATAGAAAAAAATTACAATTTTTTTTTCACATCCGGCATGTGTCTTCTACTTATATTGAAAGATTCAGAAAAAAATAAAATAAAATTCTTGTACTTAGGGTGTTTAGACATATGCTTGAGCTTCTTATCTTTTTCCTAAAAATTTAGTACCGCTATATTGAAATTTCAAATTTTCGCAAAACAAATTTACTTTTTTCCAAAAAAAGACTAGTAGCCTAGAAACTACATTCAATTTGCTACAACTTTTGTTCTTACATATTTTTTAAATTATGTTAATAACCTATTCAAATTTTTATGTCAAATTTCCTAACTTTGATTTTCTAAATTTTCATCGCTACTTAGAGGCCTAGTTTGGATGCCCATGATCTTGCACTGACCCTTAATCTTAATACTTTCTCAATATTCTTGTTCAATTATTTTCCATTTTTGTTATTACATTAAATATTATTTGTTAGGTTGTTAGTAGGTTTCTTCAGGTTTTATACTGTACTTTACACTTGTTGTTTGTATAGATGCCAACACCCAACTGAAACTCCAATGTGTTGTGATGTTGTTTGTTTCCCACGTTGGAGTTCTTTGGCAGTGAGCTACCTAAGTTGCATTCTAGACTCTAGGTACCTACTCACTTGTAATTCCTAAACCTTTCATATTGACATAAGGAAAGAGGTAGATCGACTGTCCTTCCTTTTCACCCCTTTTAAACATCAAACCAATCTTAAATAATTCCTTAATGTGAGGTAGATCAGGGAAATTGATTGTTCTACACCCTTCCATGACCTGGGGTCCTAAGCAGTCAACCCCCCTCCTCTACATTTTGGTGAACCTGACGTGAACCTTGTAGTATCTATTTCTTTGTGTTGACGTTCTTTCTCTTATGTTTGTGTAGGTTGTGGGCTTGTGTATTATGACACTTTATGAGCTTCACAACTTATTATACAACCTCGAGTACATAGTTAGAAGGAGTGTGTGACACTTAGATATGGATTTCTTAAGGGTCACTACGAGTCTCACTTCCCAGGAGATGGTATCAATGGTAGAGACGAGTTTCTTCGATGAAACCACTTGTACTCCTACTCCTCCTGTCTCTCCTATGGCACCACCTTTGAACAATGATGATGCTCTCACTATTCCTATAGAGCATATCATTGCTTTAGATATGAGGCTATTGGATCTCACAAATCACTTAGAGAAAGATTAGAACATGGCTAGGGCCGCTAGAGTTGTTAATGAGATAAGATATATGCTAGACAAGGATCACACAGGCATAGAGTTTCTTCATGGCCTTACCTATTTAAAATAAGCATACATCCCTTCTTACAACCCTAGATCAAGTATTACCCAAGGTCATGAGCTCGACGCTTATGAAATACAAATTGGCATCTCGATGCCTATGACATCGGTATACATGGATGAAATGGGCCCTTTCATCAACATATTCACTCCTACTCTACCTCCTACTATCAAAGAAAGAAGAATACCTCTGGGATTCAATGTTTTTCCTCCTAAGGGTAGTGTTCTCCCTGGCAGTAGGATTCCTAGTGGAATGGGGGCTGGCGGTTTTGGTATGTCTAGTGGCTCCGGTGGCAGCTACAGTAGTGGCCCTAGCGATGGCTTCGACAGTGGCTTTGGCAGTGGCCTTGGTGGTGGTTTTGATGGCGGCTCCACTGGCCCTATCTCTTCACCCGACCCTGTTCTAAATGCTTTGCTATAGAATATGGGTCAAATGCAGAACTAGCTAGTGAGTCTATCCAAAGCCTCTTCCCAACCTATCTTTCAACCTTTCTTTCGACATAGTCCTTTTTTCGGTGATGATTTTGAAAACTCCCATCCCTCAAGGGATGGAAATTCCTAAATTTGAGAAATACGATGGTAAAGGAGACCCTCAAACAAATGCATCAACCTTTAACACAATGTGTACAAAATTATTTCACCATGATGCTTTGATGGCCAAATTATTTCCTTGATCTCTAAAGGGCACAACACTAGATTGGTATTGTTCCTTGCCTGACAACTCCATATTCTCATTCAATCAACTTGTTAATTAGTTTCTCTGACAATTTCAAGCTAACATCAGGCCGAAGATGACCTTCTTAGATCTCATCCGATGTAAGAAAGGAGAGCATGAGAAGATTATTGATTTTATCACTTGATATCAAGCACAAATATCTTACACGTTACCTGACTCAGATGTATAGAAGGTGTTCATTGGAAACCTACAAATACCATGGCAAAAAAAAAATTTGTTGCAAGAATGGAAAGAATGAAGGTGTTTTCATTGATGTCAACTAGTCAATTGGTTACCAACTGGTTGCTATTGTCATTAGTGTCATGGATGCAGGTTATTGGCTGTATATGTTGAGGATATTGAGAAAATTGTATTGAAGAAAGATTGTATGTGTTCAATGGTTGCTCTGGGTTTTGCTTCAGGATTTGCTCCTATGTTTGTGTGGTTCAGTTATGTTGATCATGGTTGTGAAATGTGGTTTTCTTTGTTTCTAGTTGAGGTCTAAGACAAATGTTATTGGTCTAGATTTCTCTTTGCTAAATTCTTATGACTTGTGGTTCTAGAGTTGAGTTGTTTTGATTGTATTGAAGATAATTTTGGTATCTGGAAGGTTCATTCTTAATTTTTCTATGTGTTTTACACTGGTTTAGTCAACCTTGTGTTGAACACTACCTTCAGAGTTGATGAAGCATGTTGGATCTATTTGGGTCCTTATGGAGCATGTGTTTGGGTCACCCTCATTCTAATTCCACCCTAATTTTTTTTTGTGTTGAACTAATTTAAATTTGAATTTGGATGGCCAAATTTGGATATGTTTCAAAGTTGAAGATGGTATAAATGTAGAATGAGTTAGTGAGGAATGAAGAGTGATAACAAAGGAAATAGAGACAAGAGTGAAAAGATAATAGAAATAAGTGTGAATCGATATGTGTGTATGATGCAAGTATGGCAAATCAATGCGAAGCCTAAATGTTGAGTTTTCAGAAGTAGTGAGTTGAAGGCACACTCTATCATTCATACATGTCTGCAAGTGATTGAGCAAATTGTAGTGGATTTCTCTATTGCATTGAGATTGTCTTCTCTCTATAACAAGTCCTCTTTATCTTCTTTGTATCTCTGTGGTAGTGAGCCCTCCAGGTTGTTAGCCCTGTAAGACAATGAGTTCTTGTTCCAGATAGTGACTTTTTTTGGTAGTGATCCTTTTTTTCTTCAGGTAGTGAGCCTTTGTAATCAGTTTTGATATTCTCTATAGTGTGAGTTAATCTTCACCGTGATTTTTCCCTTATTGGGTTTTCCATGTAAATCTGGTGTTATTGTGTTTGTGTGATGGTTTTCAAAATTTTCACTAGTATTTAATGTTTAATCATTTAAGTAGTGTTAAGGATTAGTTTTGGTGAATGAATTAAGGTTTAAAGATGTGACAACTGATTCACCCTCCTCTCAGTTGTCTTGTTCAACAATTTTACTTAATGAAGTATCCTTCATTCGTGAGTTTGTGCATGAAGTTACAAGAATATCAGTAGATGGTGACTCAATTCAAGGGATCTTCCTCACACTCCCATCCAAAGGGGAGGTCTATTGTATCAATCTTAGGAAAAAGAAAATTTGTTGCAAATGTAGTTGCCACATCTAACGACAAAGGCCTCAAGCACAACAAAAAGTTCACAAAGTTGTTTGAATCTTACTCTTCTCTTTTGAAGAAACTATTAAAGGATTAAATAATAATGTTGGAAGATCATCAACGTCTTAGTGAACCTTACCCCGACTGGTATGATGGAAATGTTTTCTACTAATACCATCATTTCCACAAGAATGATACTAAATGTTGTATGCACTTGCATCATGAGATACAAGATTGCATCGATGATGGTACCATTCACCTCGATGGTAAAAAGTAGAATACAAACAAGTCGATGGCTAAGGCAAACAATGAATTGCATATTTATATGGAACTATTTCCATCTCACTCTATGAATTTTATTATTGATCCTTCTGGTGCTTCTCTTGAGGCCTCGACATATGCAAATGTGGTTTTGTTTACTCATAGTCCTCCCCCTCAGCATGTGACTAGTTCACTAGATATAAATTTTACATCATAGGATCTGACCATGAATAATAAAGCTTCTCCTCTATATATTCTCGCTTGCATCAATATAAACATTGCGATAGGAGTCCTTATGGATCTCATGAGTCACATGAACGTTATTATAGAAAAGGCTCTTTTGTTAAATTCTTTACAAAGAGAGGAATATGAAAAAATGAAGACCACCATACATACCCATGATGACCTCTCTCTTGCTCCTTATGGTTCTATAACTCTTTCTATCCTAGTGGGACCTAGGGTTGTGAATGTTGCCTTTGATATCATTCTAAAATTTGACTTGTTCAGAGTGAAGCTAGGCATCTCGTGGCTAGTTTCCATGAGCAAAGTCACGTTCATTATTCATAAATGTCTGAATTTCTCTCATGAAGTTATAGTGCATGTCATGCACGATACTGGATATCAGTCATTAGTATCACATGGGGGATATTCACTAGATCATTTTTGGCCCTCCCCAGTCAATCTGCTTCCTCCAAGAATGAACCTGCTTTATCAAAATTACATTAAGTATAAAATTGGGGGCAAGGTGTAGTCGAAGATGACCTACCCTATAGGGCAATGGCAAACTACTTCTTCCTCTCAAAAGGGGAAGAGAAAGCCTACTCGCACTTAGGAGTCTTCTTCCTCTATAGCTCCACCTACTTCCACCTCCCATCCTACTGCAACACCTTTGACTTCTGCCCAATGCATCTCTTGGGGAGTCTGATGGTGGCCGCTTGGTAGAAGGCCAAGCATTAGTTGTTCAACCTTCACGTCTTACCTATGGTCCCTCAGACGATTGTGTATGGTAAGGGGAAGGGTCCCCATGGAGTAGCTTCTACTTCTTAGCCTCTGCAACCTCTTACTGCTCCTACCCCCAGGGTAGCAAATGGGAAGAGGCTCACCGTTAAGGTGCTTGAGTCTACTTCTCCACTAGTTGTGGTATCCATTCCTACATCTATTCCACCTATCTTTGTCTAAGAGTTACTCCCTCTGTTGTCAATGAATGTGTTGGACACTCTCATGATAGAATAGGATCCTTCTACTCCTTAGGCTACAACCTCTGGCTCTCGAAGCCGAAGAAACTTCCTTGCGAGTGACCATAAGCACCAAAGGAAGGCTCTAGTTTTTTAGTAGGCTACTTTGCATAAGGAGGAAGGGGAGCCAATAGCTCCTATTTTAGTGTCTTTTTTTGTGTCCTCTTGTTGACAATTTAATGAATCCCCCTTTTGAATAATGAACTGCTTAATTTGGGGATTTTTATATCTATTAAGCTACATGAATGATTATCTTTATTAGTTAATTAGAAATTAGGGAAAAAGGTTGTCATTCCAATTGAGTTTGAGCATAAAACACTTCAAATAGTAGTAGAGCTTGGAATGGACCTATCTAAAGCTCAAACGGAAATATTACACAATCTTAATGCTTTGGATGAAATAAGGATGGAAGTAATCCACCATATACAAATTATGCAGAAGAAAAAAATTAGATGGCATGACTAGTTTAAAAAATTTAAGGAACTCAATGAAGGTGACTAGGCATTGCTTTATGATTCAAGATATAAAGACCACAAAGGAAAACTGTAAGGAAGCTAAGGTAGCAAAACAACTTCCTACAATAATCTTGAGAGGAGAATAAATGCAAAAATTTTACAGATCTTTAATAGTTACAAAAAGTTAAACAGAAATAAACATAAATATCATGTATACCACGACATAGTGATTTATGTGGGGAAAACCCTTTCAGGAGAAAAACCCCACACTCCAAAAGTCGCTCAATATATTATTCAGAAAACCAAAAATATTACAATATACTTATAGAGCAAGCTTCTCAAAGGAGTATCACCATTCAAAGATCAAGAGACAACACGACCATTATCAGACTCTTAGAATACATCACCATCTCTCTCTACCACAGTACAACACCCTCAAAAAATAGGATTACATTCTAGGGAAAAACAAGCCAACAAAATATCCACCAGTAGATCTAAAACCTAATAATTAACGGTCTAGATTTAAAATGTATCATTTATCTAATGTATGTCGACCATTCTAGAAGTTTCCTGAAAAAGTTAACAAAAATTGTTTACACGCATCCCACTCCCCCCCTTATACCATTGTATACACCTATCGATGTAACGAGGAAATATATATATAAATATATATACATGCTATCAACAATAAATCATTATATAATTTCAAGGTTGAAAAACAATTTCCAAACAAATCTCCCACTTGTATGTTGAACACCTTGCAAGAGAAACAGGAGGGAGTAAACATTGTCTCTTAATTGCTAGGGGCCAAAAGGCCCATAGTCTTTGAACACCATCTAAACTTCTATGTGCTCACAGGCTTAGTTAAAGAATCAACAATATTCATCAAAGTCTCTACCTTAACCAGCTTCGCCCTATCATCTTTGACAATATCTCAAACAAAATGATAATGTACATCAATGTGCTTGGTCCTGGCATGAAATGTTAGGTTCTTGGCTAGACATATCACACTCTGATTGTCACAATAAATTGTCACTGCACCTTCTTTTACTCCAATATTTGAACACAGCCTCTTAAGCCAAATGGCTTATTTACAAGCATGAGTAGCTGCCATATAGTTCTACTTCAGTAGTGGACAAAGCAACCATATCCTATCACTTACTCATCCAACTTATTGCACCGCCAAATAAAGTAAACACACAGGCACTGGTGAGTCATTTGCTATCAATATCACCTGCCCAATCTGAATCTACATAACCATGAATATCAAGGGAAATTTCATCTTTAGTCACATTACTATGATAACATAACGAGTAATTCGAGGTACCGCTCAAATATCTAAAGACCCTTTTAACTACATCCCAATGAACTCTACCAGGATTAGACATATATCTAGAAAGAACTCCCACTGCTTGGGCAATGTCTGGTCTAGTACAAACCATAACATACATCAAACTTCCAACTGCAATCTAGTAAGGCACTATGCTCATATCTTCCATCTTTGATGGAGATGTTGGACAATCTGAAATAGATAAATTTGTTCCAACAGAAAGAGGAACACACAATGGTCTACAATCATGAATGTTAAATCTTTGTAAAATTGAATTGACATACTTACTTTGGCCAAGCCATAGATTTTTGTTCACTCTATCTCTTTTAATTTCCATCCCAAGAATGTGTCTAGCTACACCAAGATCTTTCATTTCAAATTTAGCAGCAAGTTGAGATTTCACTTATGAAATCATACCTTTCCCTTTGCCAATAAATAACATATCATCAACATATAATGCAATAAATAGGAAATAATCACCATCAGTTTTATAATAAACACAATGATCTGATTTAGAACACTCAAATCCCAAACTCAACACATATGTATCAAATTTTTGGTACCACATCTTAGGACTCTGTTTTAAGCCATACAAAGATTTCTTCAATTTGCAAACCAACTTACTTTTACCTTTCACCATGTAGTGCTCTGGCTATGTCATATAAATATCCTCCTCCAAATCACCATGAAGGAAAGTAGTTTTCACCTCCATTTTCTCAACCTCTAAATCATAAGAAGCAACAATAGAAAGAAAAAATCTAATGGATGTCATTTTTGCAATAGGAGAGAATATTTCAACCATAATCAACACCCTCAACTTGAGAGCAACCTTTCGCAACTAGCCTTGCTTTATACTTCTCAATACCTCCATCTGAACCAATCTTTTTCTTGAAAACCCATTTGCAACCAACATGTTTTTTTCCTTCAGGGAATGGTACAAGATCCCATGTATCATTCTTTTTCAAAGATGTCATTTCTTCATTCGTAGCAATCTTCCATGATTCTGCTTCATACCTAATCCCTCTTATATAGATTTAGGTTCATCCATGTTAGTATTAAAAGAAAAAATACATCTCCAATCATCAAGTGTATACCTTTGAGGTGGTTGTCTATTCCATGTAGATCTATGAACAAGTTGATTTGGAGGTTCTTCCTCCTCTTCAGAAGATCTAGAGCTAGATGAGCTCTCCTCAACTTCTTGTCTATCCTTGGGCATCGATTCAACTTTCTTAGGTGTAGAAGGAAATTGAATCACATCTTCCTATTTTCTTTATTATAGCTGCAATGTAACAAACGAAGGCTTAGTTTCTCTAAAAATAACACTTCTACTATGTATTACCTTTTGTGCAACAAGATCCTAAAGCTTGTATCCTTTCACACCATAACTATATCCGATGAAGATACATTTCATAGCCTTTTTCTCCAAGTTTTTTTGTTTCTCCTTTGGCACATGTGCATATGCCTCACAACCAAAAACTCTAAGATGTCTTGATGAAGGCTTGCGACCCGACCATGCCTCTATAGGCATATTATCAACAAGAGATGATGTAGGAGACATGTTAATCAGGTAACAAGTAGTGACAACAACTTCAGCCCAAAACCTTTGTTCTAGGCCAACACCACACAACATACTCCTAGCCTTCTCCATCAGTGTCCTATTCATTCTTTTTGCAACTCCATTTTGTTGTGGAGAATAAAAAGTTGTCTTTTGTCTATGAATACCACAATCTTTACATAATCTATCAAAATCATTAGAGAAAAATTCATTTCCATTATAATTCCTCAAACATTTTATTTTCCTTCTAGTCTGCAACTCAATCATTGCTTTAAATTCTTCAAATCGACTGAAAACTTTAGATTTACTCTTTAGAAAATATACCCATGTCCTTCTACTATAATTGTCAATAAATGAAATATAAAATGCAGATTTACCAATTGAAGGAACATCTACAAGACCTAACACATCATAATGAATAAAATCAAATACACCACAAGATTTATGAGAACTCGAGTAAAACTAAACATGGTTTTGTTTTCCATAAATGTAATGCTCATAGAAATAAAATTCAAGATTACAATTAGACAAACCTTCAACAAGGTTTTTATTTTTCAAGGTCCTTAGACCCTTTTCTTCAATGTGGCCAAGTCTCTGGTGCCATAACATAGTTTTATCTGTAGGTAACTTTGTCTTAGAAGAAAGAGCACCCTTGGGTACCCAAAATCCATGACCATCTGTTGAAGGTGAAACCCTCACGTCTTCCATAGACTTGATTTTCACAGTACTATTGCACTCAACAATGCATGCATCAATTTTATACAATGTGTCATATCTAACACCTATAGCAATCACCATTGCACCTTTGACCATCTTGCATCCTGCATCAAAAAATACTACCTACACACCCACATTTATTAGTTTGTTGATATATAACAAATTTCTTGCTAATCCAAGGATATGCAACACACCATTAACCATTTTTATTCTACCATCAGGAAACATAATTTTAACTTTACCACAACCAACAATGTCTAAATGAGAATTATCACTCAAGTACACCTTACCTCCATAAAATTCTTCATATTCAGAAAACCAATCTCTATTAAAGGTCATATGGAAAGATGCACCTGAATCAATTAACCATGCATCATTACCTGCACAATTTTCCAAAGCTACAATGAATGTGTCTCCATCTTCATTCTCAAACTCATAATCAGAATCAAATTTCTTCTTTTTCTTCTTATTTTCTTCTTTTCATTCCTTATGAACATGTCCAAGCTTACCGCACTTCCAACAAATAACTTTGGACTTTCTAAGAGATTTAGATCTCCCCCTAGACTTGGATTTGTCATGCTTCTTATTCTTCTTGTCTTTTTCATTAGGTCTTCCATGAAAATTTAGGGCCTCCTTGGTAGTGATGGATACCTTCCTCCTCATCTCTTCAGAAAGCAAAGAACCCACCATATCTTTAGTCTTCAAAATTATAGAAGTACTCCTAGTAGCCATAACAAGAGAATCCCACGAATCAAGCAAAGAACAAAGCAAGATTTGACATTTTCCCTCCTCATCCATTTTGACACAAATTGATGCCAACTAAGCCACCAACATATTGAATGCTTCCAATTGGTTTGTGATTCAGCCACCCTCTTCCATTCTCAAGGAATACAACTTCTTCCTCAAGAAAATTTTGTTCACTAAAGATTTGGCCTGATACATCTCACCAAGCTTTTTCCATAGTTTCTGTGTAGAGGTTTCCTCATAGACAATAATTAAAATGGAGTATGCCAAGCATAATTTGATTAGACCCTTGGCTTTATGTTTCATAACATCATATTGAGCAACCTAAGTAGGATCTGCAGGCCTTAAAACATTCTCATCAACAACATCCCACAGATCTCGATCTATCAATAAATCCTCCATCTTCAGCTTCCACATTTCAAAATTATTTCTAGAAAATTTCTCCACCTCTATTCTCCCTGATGAACTTGCCATCTGAAAATTCTTGTAACAAGATCACAAAGTGTCTTCTACACAAACTCCCACTCAAACCTAGATTAGTCCAAAAAACCCAACAACCCACAGTTGAAACCAAAGGTGATCAAGCTTTGATACCACTTGTAAGGAAGCTAAGGTAGCAGAACAACTTCCTACACTAATCTTGAGAGGAGAATAATGCAAAAAATTTACAGATCTTTAACAATTACATAAAGTTAAATAGAAATAAACATAAATATCATGCATACCACGACATAGTGATTTACGTGGGGAAAACCCTTTCAAGAGAAAAACCCCACACTCCAAAAGTTGCCCAATATATTATTTAGTAAACCAAAAATATTACAATATACTTGCAAAGAAAGCTTTTCACAAGAGTATCACCACTCAAAGATCAAGTGACAACACGACTACTATCAAACTCTCAGAATACATCACTTTCTCTCTCTACCACAATACAACACCTTCATAAAATAGGATTACATTCTAGGGAAAAAAAGACCAACAAAATATCCACCATTAGATCTAAAACCTAATAATTAATGGTCTAGATTTACAATGTATCATTTATCTAATGTATGTTGGCCATTCTAGAAGCTTCTTGAAAAAGTGAACAAATTTTTTTTACATGCATCCCACTCTCCCCCCTCCTTATACCATTGTATACACCTATTGATGTAACTAAGAAATATATATATATATATATATATATACATCCTATCAACAATAAATCGTTATATAATTGCAAGGTTGAGACACAATTTCCCAAAAAAAACTACATACAGGGTGGCTTGGACTCTATGAAATTAAGCATGTTTTTTAGAATGGGGTAGTTCAATTAACTACCATAGATTCAGTCAGATTCTCATTATTGGTCAATTGACACAAACTCAAGCTTTACAAAAAGATATTGCAAAAAGAGGAGTTTTTACATGATTTGAAACAATGGTTCATACAATATACAAATCCAAAATTGCATGCAAAACATGCAGAAAAGGCTAAACCATCAAGTAAAACATCTGTAGATGAGCCAACCAACTCACCTAATGGCATGTACTAGGTATAAATTCTTACACTAACCATATCACATGCACTATGTACCATCACCAATAGATATTTTTAGATGTGCACAATAGAGTTCATGGGACCATGAAATGAATGAGCCTTCTAGGACTATAGAAGTAGCAACAACCTTGAGGAATTTTTATAAAATGCTCGACTTGTTCTTCTGCTACCTGTAGCACTTATCTTCAGTTCACTACCATTATACCCACAACCACTAATACTTGTCATTATATATCACCTCTATATCAGGTAGAATCACATCCCATCATTAATAATTCCTAACTTACCATAGCTTTCCTTTCCAACATTCAAACTTCTCAGACATGTGCCATCATCTCACTAAGCTCTTTTCCAACAATGTATGCTTGCAGTACTTCAAATTAAATTCCATCATTTCAAATTATTTTCCTTGTAGTTACATGACGAAACTCAATTCAACTCACACACGCCACCTTTCAATCACATGTACTTTTCTTGTTATTAAATATGATTAACATTAAATCTTACTGATTTTATTTAGACTTCAAGATCATGCACACCTTTAAGTTTATTACATCAAATATCTCCAATTCTTGGAAATCTATCTTCTTTGTCCTTTCCATACCATACTATTTGAGGAAAAATAACAAAATTAATTTGGGGTGGTAAGAAAAATCATCTTGTCATCTCCAATTTTCATTTCTAATTTTCATTTTTCAAGATTCAAGAGAATCACATGCAAGTCTCAATTTCCTTCACAAGCCTTAAGAAGTTACAAAACATAGAGGAACATAGATGAGGTGAAATTTAAAAAGTATAGAATTTAAAAGATAACAAGCAACAAGCATTCACTTAATAAAGGTTATAAAACTACAAAAATGGGACCTGTGACATTATTAGAAGATAACCAATGACACATAATCTGATATTGGAAGATCAACAATGTCTTCCAATTTTTCAACAAGCTAGGTGGCTAGACTATTTTCTCCGTTTATTTGAATACAATGAAGTTATGACAACAATTTTCTACCATGTTGCAAAATTATGAGGCTACAATCAGAGGGATGAGATTAGATGCCTCAAAAGTAGTGGTAGTAGAGGTTTCAAGGTTGTCTAGAATAGGAGAAGAATTTCCAGCCAAAACTAATGCAATTGCAACAAGGAATGATTTCACACTACCAGGAGATAATTTCGACTTCTCAGCACAAGGTACAAAAATACTTTCCTTGCATTGGCTATGGGATTCTATTGCTTCTAACATAGTCAAGTATTTAACCTATGATGGCAAGAAGTCCCTCTTGTATACTATGCATTAAAGCTTCTTAGTCAACTACAACACCAAAATTTGGTGAATGTTCCCAGTTTTTTATATAATCTATTAGAGAGAATGTCTACTGAGTGAAAGATAAAAAGGAATTGATATGAATTGTCACATTTTTGTTTAGGAACATGAAATGAATGAGCCTTCTACAGCTACAAAGAGGAATATGTACACCCTGTACGGGCATCCCTTCACCTACCCACAATATTGGTGATCAGGCAGAGCCATAGGTTCAAGAAACACAACCTAAAACTTTTAGGGAGCATCCTATAGCACATGAGGAACCAATAACCCATGCCTCTACCAAAAGCCCTTCCAAGCCTAAGCAACAAAAAATTAAAAAAATGTAACCTCCACCTCTGCACCAAAAAAGAGATAGAAGAGGTCAGTACAACTAAGAAGGTGATCACACCACCTCAATAAGAAGGGCATTGCAAAGCCTGAAATGTTAAGACTCAAAAGGAAAAAATTGTTATAGTTGAATTTGAAATAGACTCCCAAGAGAAGAAGATTCCTAGTGGCCATGATCAATCTGAAAAATTGCAACCCATGTATCTTAGCAATAGCTTAGACTCTAATTTTGAAGACCTTTTTGTAGTAAGGAAAAAGTACAAACCTCAAAACAACGTAGTTTCCGAGAAATGGTTTGTTTCACCTATTGAGGTTGATGAGGAGATATTTTTGGAAAAAAGAAGAAGAATTTATTTTGAAGGGGAAAAATGAGAGAAAGGAATTGCAAGAAGCCTTGCATAGAATAAAAGAATTGAAAGAACAACTCAGATGATATCGGTAGACGGAGAATGGGTTGGATAGAAAAATTTAAGAATTAGAGAAAAGGTTACATTGTTTTGAGAAGCAAGGGTTCAGATTGGAAAAATTGGCACAATTGGAAATTTTTGAGATCAACAAGAGAAATCCACATCTTGTAAACCAAAATCCACCCCAAGAATGCCTAGAACCCCTATTGTGGTTATCCTTGGCATTGAACTATGGAGCAGAGTAAAAGAATTTTCCCAAATGCAAAAGGACTGGAAGAAAGAAAAATTTGAATTAATATCAACACATACCAGAGAAATTGAAAGGAAAGATGCATAAAATAATAAATTAAAAGTAAAAATGGAATAGATGGTTGACAAAACAATCCAATTCTTGAAATGCAGACCACCTTCTAGGGTTTACACCCTATATTTGCAAGATAAATATTAATTTTTCAATTTATTCAACTAATCATTGGTATCCTAGTTTCATTGTCCTCATCTACATCATTTATGGAAGCATACCAACGTTCCACCCCAGACATGCAAGACCAATGATGTGAGTTTTACTTGCATAATTTGTACATTCCTTATGACTCTACTTGGAACCCACTTCTGTTCATGGGAGATGTCATTTCCCCTTTATTTGGAATGAACATCAGAGGGGATAGCTACACAAAGACTATTGTGAAAGGGAGAAGTCATTTCCCCTTCTTATCATAGCAGAAGTAGAGGATCAGGTAGAGGGATGGTAGAAGAATGGATTAATCAATAAGAGAAAAGGTGGGAAGGAAAATTATGTTTGAATGCAGGGAGAATGACTATAAAATATTTTAAGAATTTTTATCAAGAATGGGGAGAGAAGCACTTAAATTTTCTTAGGATAATTGGAGGGAATTAACACCAAAACTGAAAAAGAAGGAACCTCATTCAATCTTCAATTAATTAGCAACAATAAAAAGAGCCCACAAATACATATCAACCTCCCTTAAAAATGATATTACCTAGTTTCCCTTTACGTTCCATCCTCCTCTTCTCTAATACCTAATCCCACATTGGACATGAAGAAGACAAGAGATAGATGTAGTAGAGAAATTCAAATGGGAGAAAATAGTAGAGAAAAAAGGGTTCTACCTGAAGCAGGGTGAATGGGTCACTAACATAGTGGACTATAGAGAAGTTGCATTGCAATACAACTATAGAACACAAGAGCTTCTTGAGGACAAGCAAAAAGTTAATTTGGGGGGATGATGAGCCCTAGGAATGTCTAATTTCCTTGCTTTATTTTCATGTTTTTATCTCGTTTATGTTAAACTTCAAAAGAAATTTCCAAACATTTTTCATACACTTTAAAGTATTTCAAGGAATTTGAAGATAACATATTAAATTAATGAATGAGTGTGTGAACTTTGAATTTTTATGAGATTTAGTAGAATCATATGATTAATTATGGTTGCTAATAATGAAAATTCCTCAAGGGATGAAACTAACCCATGTATTAAAGAACCTGTCAACCCGTAGCAAAATGATTCTCAACTCACAACATAAGGATGAAAAATTCAACACAACTAGAGGATTTAATCAGCTACAATATGTTTATATTTCTAGAATAAGATGGAAGTGATGGTTTGAGGATGTGAGCACATATATCCATGTGTTAGTCCATCTTTTCAATAGATCATGGAGGAAGAAGAAGTCTATTCTAACAGGGGACTACAATTTTATAATAAATACTACCTTGTTAGGCAGGTTCCCAAGTTATAATGGTCCTCAAGTAAATAGTGTAGAGTCCTTATCAGACTTCTACACACTTGCTTCCACTAGTTATTTTTTTGTTAAGTTAAAGAACTAGTCCTCTTCCTATTTTCTTAGCAGAGTTGAAATTTGCTCATAGTTTTTTTATAGTTCTTGAATAAGCAGACTATCACAAGCCCTATATAGGAGGATACTATCGTGAGAGACCGAGATGCTATATTTTTTGCATGAAATTAGATTGAATATCAGATTTTTAATATTCTGTTCTAAGTTTTGTGTATGTTGGTATTACAATAAAGAAGTATATTTCAGTTGCATGATTTCTCGAGTTAGTAATCAAAAGGAGATGCTATGGAATGCAATAGCTCAAGCAAGGGCCACTTGAGGTACTGTAAAATCCACACTAGTTTACAGGATTAATTAGATTGTGAATTGTATTTTTGAATTATAGTTTCCAATTTACATTACGATGAATGCTATATGATAATTTCAAATTGAAGTCTCTAATTTAATTTTTTTTTTTAAGTTATTGAGTAATTAAGTTGAATTAGGTTACACTACAACATAGATAGTCACTACTTACAATCCATGAACGATAAGTACCTGTAACAGTTATAGTAATTAGAATTTTCTTACCATGTTCTCTAATTAGGAGTTATTTTCAGTTAGTAAGATTTTAGATGAGTTTACTATTTTAAATTAATTATTAGATATTTTTTCAAAAATTAAATAGTCTACCATTTTCTATTTTTAAATACTTCACTAATTTAAACACAAATTAATTGTTAGGGGAGAGGGGCCAGTAGTTAAACAAGGTCCAATTGTTGTTATTAAACTTGTGATTATAATATATAGTCTTGCAGCATATTTATACTATATATTGTCAATAATTAGTCCACAAGTAAAAAAAGTAACCAAATGTTGGTCAAGATGGACCTACACTTAAACACGTGAACACTTATGAATGTTATATAAAAAGCTATAAATACATTCATTAATAGATGGAATAATTAAATTTTTTTCAAATAAAATATCTTAACTATCCTCTAAGTGCTCATTAAAAAGAGAAATAAGTGTGTGATTTATAAAATAAGGTGTTCATTAAATTTTAAAAACTACAATTGTATTTCAAATAGAATATTAAAAATAAAAATAAACTATATTAAAAGTAAAATTCTAACTTTTATATTAAAACTACAAGTAACACCAAAATTAAAAAATGAAAAAAATAAAATGAAACCTATTCAAAACATAAAAAGTCAATTCATAATTTATTGATTTATTATTATTAATATTATTATTTCAAATATAAAAATCTAAGTTTAAAAAGTTTAAAATAAAAAAACAATTCTTATACTATCTTTTCTTAATTTAAAGCTAAGACTAGATAAGAATGTAGTTGTTTTTATTTATTTATATATTATATTTTTTTTATATTTTTGAAAATTTGACAATTGAGATCATTTCAATGATCATACATCCTTCTCTACATTTTTCAATAGTTGATTCTCAAAAGCAAGGTGTTCACTTCATATAGGGAACACCTTCAATGTAAATATCATAATTTATTATATTATATGATATATATTATAATATTATAATATATATATATATATTATTATAATATAAATAAACTAGCAATCACACCTTGGTGTGCAATGGGTACGTCAAAGATGTGTGGATAACATGAGGTCAATTCGTAGGCCTTTTAAATATTGGTTTTGTTTATGAAACAAATGTCTAAATGGAGGAGTGATAGCTTAAAATTAACTATGGAGCCACTTACATGGATCAAAACATGGCTGGAAAAAACCTCTGAATGAGGAAGGCAATTAGGCTTCATTATTGTAGTGTAATGTCCCCTTATTAGAGACATAAAATGCACAAATTAAAATTTTGATTTTAAAGATTGTTTGATAAAGAGCAATGAACGATTGATGGAGTAAGATAAATGAAATGCATTATTATCAACTGGTGCATAAACTAACATAATTTGATATGACTTATTACTCTTGGTTGGAATAGATCTTCGCCTTGTTTCCTCTTTCCTAACCTCTTTGGATGGTAGATTTACTATGCAAAGGGCGCGTGAACAATCTCAAATTGGACTCCCTCAAGGTGTCCCACCTGTCTTGGGACCATCCATCAATGGATAGATTTACCAGCTTTTCCCTCCACAAACTCCCTATCCTTGTTGAGTGCTAGCGAAAGGGAATTTTGGATTGAAGTCTATTCTTCAAGGTAAAAGTCATAAAAGCTCAATGAGACACAATAATTGTTGTAAGCAATATTATTGTGGCTAGACAAATAACATCCATTAATTTATATATTATCTCAAATTGAAGTTACAGATAAGAGTCCTCATAAAAAATTCATTGCTATCAATATGAATTTCATTCTGATGTTGCATGTATATTCATATCTAATGTTTTTAGTGTGTTTAAAATGCATAAGCTTATCACAATCAATTTATAGCTTAACACAAATTAAAACATTCATTGATATTGGTTCTAATAAGATATGACTTAGGCATTGCACTATAACCCACTGTCATAGGAACTAGAATTCAATTATATAAACCTCAATGTTATATCAGATGGTTGAAGGTACGTAGCTCTGGTCGACACACTATATTGGACTTTCTTAAGACTTATTCCCTATAACCCAATCTGACTCCTTGCTTCCACTCGATGATGTATATATGAATCATTATATATATATTAGCATGTCATTCAATTTCTCAATATATTCATCCCCCATAATATATTTAAATATATTCATAAATCATAATATATTTAAATATATTTATAAGCATCACTGACATTTGAATTAATTAATAACATATTTGATATCACACCTAAATCCACTATTCTTACCCTATACATAAGTAATCATGAACCTTTATTCAAATATATGGTAATAATTACCTATCATTTAAATTTATAGATTCCGTTCTTACTATTTAAATCCATAAAATACTTCTTATTATTTAAATTAATAAATACCTTACTTATTATCTAAATTCATAAAATACTTATTATTTAAATTTATAAAATGCTGACCCCACCTACTGCTGATTGGTCTGTAGATATTTATCCTTCCTCAATATATATATATATATATATATTTCTAGTCCTTTTTCCTTTTTTATTCCATACATCTATTGATCTTCCTATTGTATTTCTGAATGTATTGCAGCCTCTATTTATTCTTTATTTCCTTATATTTCAATCCATCGATATGCTTGTATCTTCCTGATTTTATTTATTCTCTTAGTCTTGTCTTGTCTTCTTTTTTTCCATCTTGTTATTCTAGTTATCATTGACTTAAAGCCTTCAACATAACCGTTGTTGAGGTATTAGGAAATGCTTTGGGTATTATTTATTTAACACCTAGTCATAATCAAATAATTATAGAATTTATTCTATTTTGCATTTACAATATGATTATGATATTTTGGATTGCTTTTATTTATATATATATATATTCATTTATATTACTTTATATATTATAATATTATAATGATTGTGCATTTAATTTTTTTTAATTGATAATTATGTTTATTATTTTTATATTGGTTTTCTCTTTTAGTAATTATATATTATAATGATTGTAATTACAATGATATTGATTATTCATTTTGTATTTATCAATTTTATATTTATAATTATAATATTATGTTGATATTTATAATTTAGTAATATTTCAATTGTAATTACTTATATTCATATTTATTGGATTTTTTTATTCAATGTTTCATATTTGGTGATACAACTTCGGGGACATGATAGATAGGCTCATGTTATGATTTCAATAGGGAGAGAGGGAGAGAGAGGGAGAGAGAGGGATAGAAAGAGGTAGAGGTAGAGGGGGAAGAGTGAGAGAGAGAGAGAGGGGTAAGTAGATAGAGATGGATGTGGAGATGGAGATGGAAAAGGAAATAGATATGGAGAGGAGAGGGCAAGATCAAGAGAGAGAGGAGAGAGGGATAGGTAGATATGGAAGAGTTAAATATATAGAGAGGTAGAGATCAAGAGAGGAGAAAGGGATAAATAGATATGGAAGAGTTAAATATATAGAGAGGGAGAGAGAGAGACGGAGAGATATAAATATAAAGAAAGAGTTAGGAAGTGATAAATAGAGAGTTTGAGAGGGAGAGAGAGATGGAGAGATAACAAGATAAAGATAGATGGAGAGATGGAAGAAGAAATATGGGGAGAGATATATAAAGAGAGAGACTAATGGATAGAGAGGGAGACATAGAGGTAGAGATGGATAGAGGGAAAGAAGAAAAATAGAGGTAAAGATGAAGATATAGGGAGAGAAATAGATCTAGAGAGATAGAGAGAGATAGAGGGGGGGATAAAGATAAAGAGAGATAGGGAGATAGAGAGGAAGAGATAGAGAGATATAGAGGAAGAGGGAGAGGGAGAGATAGAGAGAGATAAGGATGGCAAGATATAGAGATAGAGAGATAAATATATAAGAAAATATAGAGGGAGGGGGAGGGGGAGAGAGAAACAATAAAAACAAGACTTATCGATTACCAATTACAATGCTCCAATCCTAATTACTCAGTTGGGAATGAGGAGAGATAATTATCCATGCCTGTTAAAGTTCAACCATTAAAGTTGGCAGTGAATAGATTTGTGTTTGCTAATTAGTCTTTCACAGATTGTATTACATGAATGGTTAATCGGTCCTAATATAGGCCAACACTCCCTCCCACATTGTTATGCCCCTAGAGCCACTTATTGCTCTTGTAAAAAGTTTTCCCCTTTTTTCTAGTAGAATTAAAGAGCTCAACATCAACTAGATCATAGAGAATATAGTCTACATAGACTAGGCATTGAGATATAGTGAAATTTTAGTGTAGATCTAGAACCTACGTGGGCATATGAGTACCCCCATCCCATGATCTTCTTTCTCAGGAAAGTCAACAACCCCATAAACCAACTACAAATATGTATTTTCACTATATATCATTCAACATTATATATTGATAGGGAACTCATGGTGAAAGAACTAATTAAAAATATTGTTAGATAAGAAATACCAACTTGACTAGAAGGTGTAAGCTCAAATCAAGTGAAATATAATGTTCAATAAAATCTTCTATGTCATGTGTTGTCTAAACCTTGCAAGCAACATATTAGAAATCTACATCTGCATGCCTCTTAGCCCAATTGAATATTTTGTGTCATTTATAATTAGAACCTTTGCATTCAACATATCAATTTTAATCCCAGACTATACTTGTGGGTAGAAAAAAGAATGCTTAGAATAGTGCCCTATTCTGATCAATAATAATATTTCCTCTTGGAAGGTCATTTATTGTAGCCAATTTAACTTCCTATTCAACATTTTAAGGCCTTAAAATGCTATCTTGCAACCCTGACGTCTAGTATATTTAGTTTTCACAATGCATGTTAAATCCTAAACATGGAAAGAGAGTTGTGACTAACATTTGACATTTGAGCTGGAAGTTGTTGATCAGCTGAGGCACAAGAATTTGGTGTCGCTCTCGAGATGGTGCTTTGAAGAGGACAAGTTGCTAGTAGTCTATGATTATATGCCAAATTCATGCCTTGATGGGTTCTTGTTTGGGTGCCATGGTCTAGCTCTAGAATGGTAGAGAAGGTACAAAATCATTTGTGGCCAAGTCACGACATTATTTTACCCACATGAATAGCTGGAGATGCAAATTATACACAAAGACGTTAGGGATTGGAAAATTAAAGGAAAAAATCTTAAGATGATGGCAACCACATCGGACGACCAACAATTTTTCAATCATCTTGCACACCTATCAAACCCCATGAACCATTGATCACAACTTAGTCTTGGTCTATTCAAATAAGGAATTCCTTCGACATAAATATTATTATATTATATCAGATAAAAATATTATACTAGATATGATATATAATATCATATATTATAATATATAATATAAATCATATAGAATAATAATATATAATATATAATTTATATATAATAATATAATATATTTATATAATAATAATGTTTTGATTATATTGGAAAAGCAGGTTTTGAAGGGACCCGAAACCCTTTATATATCTTTAAACCAAAATGTTGCTGAGAGAGATAGACATTGAAGCATAAGCAGTAGCCAAAAGAAAACGAACATTCAAAAAGCAGTGACCCAACAACAAAGAAACAAAAACAAAACAAAAAAAATAGACACATAAACTATTTCATATTTTTCAAGGTGTTGGCCACCTCAATATCTTGGTTGCAATGCAGGTTAACCATATCCATTAATTCTTTCTTTTCCTCTTCAAATGTCTTCCTAAGGTTTCCCCTAGTTCTGGTACATGGGCCTTTGACCAAACTTCTTTGGCATTCTTCTTCCCTTTACCCAGGTTGGAAGATTGGTCCTTCTCAATCATATAATAATAATGTTATATCATATATAATAATAATATTATATTATATAAATAAAATTATGCATGTAATTAAATTTTTAATAAATTATATATTAAATTATAATTGTAGAAACTAATAAAAATCGTCTTATGCTTGCGGTGACGTTTTTCTACTAATTTTTGTCTAAATAATTCAGTTAACCCTTTTCTTCTATTTTAAAATTCATCTCTCCTCTTTCCCATATAACTTTTAACTATTTTTTTTAAGATTGTAGGAATCAGGTAGCCCCTCTATAAACTACAGTGTGCTTGGTAAAAATTTTTCATGTGACTAGTGACATTGGCGTGACCTGCTCTCTGGTACCATGGGGACAGGGGGAGACTAGACCTTGTGACCTCTTGCCTACAACAAGATGCTTTAGCCAATCGAGCTAGGCCCCCATGACCCATTTTTTTAACTTTCCTATAAGGATTAATTAAATAATTTAATTAATCCTTTTCTTCCTCATTTCTCAGTAATTAAACAATTTTAATTGTTTAATTAATCAACCCAACTTTTCTTTTATTTCTTTCTCATGATCAAATAATTATCTTTAGTTATTTAAATCCCTACATTCTTCTATGATTAAGTAAATATATTTATTTATTTAAATGTAGGTAATTCAACATAGATGCCTTCAGAAAATTTGTGCGTTTATCCTAATTTTTGATCTCATAATAATATATAATAAATAAATATATCATATAATATGTATTATTTTATATACGATAAATAATAATATATATTATTATATAATAATAAATATATATATTTTTGTAGACATGTAAAATTGACTTAACACCTATCAACACTCAAATCAATCTAGAATGTCTTGAAACAATTTGAAATCAACCCAGAACATCTTGAAACAACTCGAAATCAACTCAGAATGTCTCGAAACATCTCAAAACATCTCGAAATCAACCCAAAACATCTTAGAACATCTCAAAATCAACTTAGAATATCTCGAAACAACTTTGAATCAACTTGGAATATCTTGAAACAACTCAGAATCAACCCAGAACGTCTCAGAACATCTCAGAATCAACTCAAAACATCTCAGAATCAACTCGGAACATCTCAAAATCATCTCAGAATTATACCACTATCATCCCACAACATCAAGCAACATCTAAAATCCTAATTCTACTATTAATTGAATAAAACAACATTATTTGATTAATTCACGTTTCATCATTTAGACTAATTAAATAAATTACATTTATTTGATAAAGTCCTAATCTAATCTTATTTTGTCCTAATTAGTCAAACAATACCAATTATTTGATTACATCACTAATTCACCTTATTCCTCTAAATTAATTAAATTATTAAATCATAATAATTTAATTATGACACTTTCCCTCCAAAATTTGAATAATTAAATCAAACTATTCAAATCAATTATCAAAAAAATCAAACACAAAAAGGAATTGATTAATTAATTCATTCATTCATATTCCTCACCCACTTTTTGATTGAGAAAATCATGGGTTGCTAACTAAGCAATCTAATTTTGCTAACTAAGCAATCTAAATTGCTAACTGATCAATCTATTTCCTAACTAAAATCAATCAATTGTTAATTGATCAATCAAATCCTAACTGATCAATCTAAACCCTGACTAGCCAATATATTCTTTAATCACCTAAATTGTGCAATCAACTTTGCACAATCTTCTCATGTCTAAATCCTCTCAACATATGTTGACCATTGATCTAGATATTCTCCAACGCGATCCTGATCATCGATCCAAAATCTCTTTTCCTATATAACAAACCTCTCTCCTCACAAATAAGGATGGAAGAATCAACATACTTTTGCAACAAAGTGCTTTCACAATCACCATTGATAGAGCTTCAACCTTTTTTTGATCGACCGAGAATCATTCATCCAACTTTTTCACACGAACTTTAGAGGCTTTGCGGTGATAAGAACAATCCAACATCACACAAATACACTTTGACTATAGGATGGTAACACTTTTTTATTGCTTTCATTCATTTTGGTAATCATAGGTTTCTTAATGTATGTTCAATTAGCTTAGTTTCATTTCATATGTGTAGGACAGGATTTTAGATTTTCTGTGTTTGATCTTAGTTTAGATCCTAATTTCAATTGCAGTTTGATCTTCATTATTCATCTAACATCTTCCCCCTCACACATTCTAGCACACCTGGTGGGACCTAGGTCCTCATTACTAATTTTTTCATGAGCCAAATTGAAGTTATAGGGTTCTAGGAGCTTTCGGGAGAAGTTTCACGCACTGCCCTGCAAAAGCTCGCTTTTGACTGACAAGATTTCTGAGCATCTACAACAAGAAGCTCACTTTTGCCATGGGAAACTCACTTTTTCACTAAGAACTTTTCTTTTGCATTTTTTTTGAGCATTTGCATATTTTTGGATTAGCATTTGCACAGAGATTTGAGCATCTGCTTCTAGAACTGAGCATTTGCAATTTTTTTTTTGAGCATTTACTCTGAAAGACAAGTGCACAGATCCTGCACTATTGTAATGAACCTCCTTGCTAATGTTTTATTTTTTTGACGTACTAATGGTTTTTTTATGTAGGATTTGAAATAAGTTAACTCGTTTTGTGGAGGGAAGATGACCAGTCCAAGATTTTCAAATCCATAATCATTTTTTTATTAACTTAGGAAAACTTTCATTTGGTGCACTAAAATGAACAACAAAAACTCACATTTGAATTTGGTGTTGATAAAATGAACTAATTTTAAGCTTTCTAAGTTAGGAACTTTCGTTTGGTGCTCTAAAAATGAACAAAACAACAAAATCACATTTAGTTTTGGTGCTATTAAAATGAATCAATTTTAAGCTTTCTAAGTTAGGAACTTTCATTTGGTGCTCTAAAAATGAACAACACAAATGCACATTTGAATTTGGTGTTGTTAAATTGAACCAATTTTAAAGCTTTCTAAGTTAGGAACTTTCGTTTGGTGCTCATAAAAAGAACAAAAAAAACTTCAATTTTGGGTTCTAAAAATGAACACATTTCATGTTTTCATAATTAGGAACAATAATTTTGGTGCATGAAAAGAGTGCAAACAATTTCCATTTTGTTGATGCACGTTCAATTTACATTTGTTGACTAGTGAAGACTAGGCCTGATTTCTTAGAAAAACTTCAACTTTGGGGCTTAAAATGAACAAACTATTCTTGTTGTTTTTACACCATTGCTATCTTAATTGCTTGATGTCCTGAACACTTCAATTTGGTGCAAAAATAAAATGAACAAGTTGTTTACATTATTCACATATTTTTGGGGATAATACTACTTGAGGTGTTGAAAATGAATCAACTTGCTATGAATTGTATGTCGTGTATTCATTGATTGGAAAGCTAAATGTTTCTCTTCTCCCCTCACACCTTTTGGCAATCTTGGGTGAGCGAGAACATTTTGAGCTTCAAACTTTTTTCAAGCGTACTTTTTTAGAGGGCCTACCTAGTTGAGGAGTCTCTCGCATCAGAGGACTCGTGGGCGACCCAAGCGGTACTTTTTTTCTGGAACGCTATATAAATCTTTTGTGAGTGTGAGGAAAGTTCATCACTCGCCAGGTGCAGATGTCCTATACTGACGTATTCTTCCTCAGTATCCTTGTGATGCATAAAAACCCACAAGGGCTGGAAGGTTCTTAATTGAACAAAACACCGCATGTATAGGTGCCCAAAAATAATATCCCAAGAACATGACTAAGAGCCAATTGTTTTAGAATCCACCCTATTATCCAAAACATTCTTTGAAAGTGGTGCATCAAAATTTACTTTTGAGAAGTTACTTGCCAATTCCAACTATAGGCTCGTGCCATAAGTCACATGTAAAATCATCTCTTCGAAGCATGAGCCAGGCCCATCTAAGAGGATGGTCTCTCTCCACTAGGGTTGTAATTGCTTGTTAATGCTAAAACTTTCCCAATTACATTCAAAAACAATTGTGACATAAAATTATGTGTTTGATTTAAAGAAAAAGAACACATCGAAACAAACACTAAACAAGATGGTCAAATCAAAAAATTCTTTGATTTAGTGTATACTTGTGAAAGAAGCCTTATGTTTTGCACTCCTTAAAATGATTTATCCTTAAAGGTTTCTGAACATTCCAACTTTTATTTCAGGTTACGTTGATCAAAGTAAACATTTGGTAAACTATGGCTTGGGTGTTGTGATTTCACAACTTGAGCTATATACATTCATGTCACATAAAGTCCATGCTTTTGAGTCAGTCCAGTGCTATTATATCATTTTCCATACTCAATAACTCAGAGGAAAAAAACACATAGAGGCTACAAATTGTCATTCCAACTCACAATATTTTTTGCTGACACTTAGAGGAAAACAAACTAAAGTTGTTTATAAGGTCATTGTTCGAACAAAACATTTGGAAAATCAGATTGGTCACAAAGTCGCTCATCCATTATTCCCATACTACTTGTTTGAAATCAAAATCAAACAAAAAATTAGGATCATTCCTTCACTCAAAAAGTCTATGATATCAACAGTTACTTGGAACTCACAGATAGTTCAAGTATCTTTCCCACAACATATCCTCTAGACAAGGAAGTGGAATATCAACCCTCGTTTCTTCAACATTTTGATCTCCAAAAAGTAGCCACATTCCAAAACAACACTCAAGCCTTAGGGTTTTTGAGTTTCATAGCAAACCACCTCACAACACTATTTACACATTATGACCATCTGGCGACCAACAACTCTAGTTCAACAACCAAGCCTTTTAGCACTGATTATTCAACCTAGTCTCACACACATTGAGGGTGCACAAACCGACATCATATGCAATTTGAGAAACTTTATTTTTGAGAAAAATGAAACGCACCTTCAGTTCCTCACCGCATCAATCATCTTAAACAAAGAGGAATAAAAAGAAAACATAGCTGCCAAAATACTTGTATTACTACCTCCCACATGGCCATAGGTATGATCCTCTTGGAAATATAAACCGAGTGACCTTATGATAGGGTATTGAGCACCATAAAATCCCCAAAACATGTCGATATATTACCCAAATTACTCTTATCAAGGGTCACAACATCAAATAGGGAAACAACATCAAAGGTTTCAAAATCACCATCAAGGAATAAATCTAGAACATCAAATTTCCCTAGATAAAATTGAGAGAGATCTTGAGGAAATTAAATGAAATCAAAATCTGACATATTGCCAATGCCATGTGAAAATTCAAAGCATTACATATCCACAACAAACAGACATCATTCCACAAAAACCTCAATATCCACATCAACAACACTTCCAATATCCGAAATATCACAAAGTTTTGCAACACCAAGGTGTACCTCAAGTGCAATATCAAAATATACCTCAAACATAGTATCAAGGATGTCCTCAATATCAAGAGAAAAAAATTTGAGAAAATCCACAAAGGAACGATTACCAACCAAGAAGGGAATTCATCCCTTTGGGAGAAACTTTAGAGGTAATCATGCATGAACTAGTACAATAAGAACTTCTCAAAATCAACGACAGTCCAATTTATGGTGAACCAAGCTTTAAAATCCCTTGGTATAACAAGTACGAACAATGTGAGTTCCAAACAATCAAGGGTCACCCAATGAACAGATGTGCTACACTCAAAAGTCTCATCCAAGACCTCATTGATCAAGGAGAAATAACTATTAAAAGTCCATCTACCAATGACAACGTGGACAATGTCTCAATGTCAAAAGTTGAAAACAAAAAACAAGAGCTATCTATCACTGATCACATTGAAAATGTATCTACATCATCTAGTGAGCAAGAGGACATACATCAAGAATTTAGTCCCAAGCATGATCAAAATCAATCACCCAAGGCTAGCAATGATTCAGTCCAAAATATATTGACACCATCTAACCTCATGACAATACATATTGATGATCAAGAGACTCCTAAGCCAACACTTATACCCAATGCAAAAAATCTAAGCCAAGAGCTATCACCCATATGCCCACAATTTGAGGAAATCCATGGATCTTTTATAAGAAATCCCTTCTTTGAAATTGATCCATGTAAGGAATGTGATCCAAAGCATATCAAAGATAATACCACACAAAGTCAAGATCAAGAAACCTTACCATCAAAATATTACAATGACTTGGTAGATATCTTCTAAGACATCCAAGGATTTCCAAAAGAACACATCCATATGTCAAGCACACATACATATACCCATGAGATGCTTACTCCTAATGGACATGTAGATTATCTTCCTCCAAAACAAGAGTCTCATACTCTTGATATCATTACCATGGAACAAGAGTCGCCTACTCTTCACATTTGTACACATGATCAAGATATAGCAGAATCTATAGAACTATCAGAAAGTGATCAAGAAGAAGAATTGAAATCAGAAACATCCTCCAGGAAGGTTGAAGACATTAAGCATGAAAATATGGAGAACAATATTTTAAAATCAACAAAGATAAATAGCAATCTTGAGCAGCAGAGCATTAGGTATACAACAATCAAAGAAGCGCAAATACATTTTGAAGGACCATCAATATTTGATATCTCACAAAATCAAGCCAAAGATATAAATCAAGAAGTTATCCCGCATATGGAGGATTCTACCAATGAAAAAGCTATCACATTTGAAGATCCACAACAAAGCAAAGAAGGATTAGCATCTTGTTTCCAAGGTAAAACATATCCTATGGAAAATAAATTTTTTCAACAAATGCATTATCAAGAAAAAGGATTAGGCCTACATGAACATGGTATCTTAGCACCAATACAAATTATTGGCAATCCTAAGCATCAAGGTCTTGGTTATTCAACAAGTAAAGGATCTAAACATGTCAATGATACCTCTATTATACCAGGGGGAACTTTATCTAATGAAATCATCATCATAGAGAGCATGAAGGGTCCTTATGATGAAATTGCTACTAACGCTACAACTATCCATGTCATAAATCATCATCCACACACTTTTCCACCCTCTCATTGGGACCAACAACAAGAGAAAAAGCTATACCTAAGAACGAAACAAGTCATTGAAGCAAAAGAATCAACAAAACAAAATCGACAAAAAAGATTCAAATGGATACAAAAGAAAAAGAAAGAAAATCATCCCTATCAAACTCCATTAGTCAAAGAAACTATGGGGAAAAATAAAAAAGGGAAGCTCATCCATCAAAAAAGTCCAACAATGCAAAATCAAGGTTCAAGAGCGACCTACAAGATATACCAAGATGTTGATCCCAATCGAATCTCTATATCCACCCATCATTGCTCATCATCCCAAGTTTGGAGAGTCAAAGGTTCCAAACTGTCAACCAATCCATCTGAATATCATATCCCTCAATGCATTTCGCCATCCAAGATATCCAAATCTCACATTGACCATGTGTTGGCAACAACTCTTTATCATAAGGACTCTAAGGGCACTCTATCACGATGTGTGTATCAAGGTAAAGTTAACTCTAGTATCAACAAGGAAGATAAGAATTATCAGGGGTTACATTCAAGCGCTCGTATCCTAGCAAAAAAACTCCTCCAAGCAAGATATCATTGGAACGTCATGAAAACAACAACTATATCAACACCAACATCTACATCAACACCTCTAGGTGGTTCAAACATGAGCAAAAAAATTGTCACCATGATGAAAAATTGGTAAATAGGTGTCTTGTGTGACATAAAAAATCAATAAAAAATTAAGAAAATAGTTAAGAGAAAAATCATCCTCAAGTGAAAACCACTATGGTGGCGCTTTGGACAAGTACCATGATGAAAACTCGGCAAAAAGGCGTCATGTGTCGAATCGAGCATCTACGTGCACCATTTCAGGTGGAAGCATCTCAGCTGATCCATAATAAATCCAATCCATTTTTATCCAAATCCAACTTACCTTGATCTTGACAAATGTTTGGAGTATACTTTACACTTGCTTATGGAAAACATCTTAACATGGGTCATTATCATTGATCCTATCCTATCCAGCATTATCTGAGCCATGAAGTATTGTCCATAGGGGCATACTCTATCCAAACATGTTATCCTATCACAAGCTAATCCATTACCTACATTGCTAGACACTGGGGGCAAGTACTTACATCTTGCTTTAGAATAAATCTTGATATGTCTTCTAGCTCACATTGTGATCTAGACATTGTCCAAACAACAAGGTGTGCCACATGGTAACCTTCCCAATTCGTCCCAACAACAAGGTTTATCACCAACGCACTACGAAGGTAACCTTCAAAGATACTGACAATATGGATTATTCCTTCACTCAAAAATTCTAAGATATCAACAGTTACTTGAACCCTATAAGTAGTTCAAGTAAGCTTTCTCGCAACATATCCTCTAGAAAGACACAATGAAATATCAATCCAAGTTGTCAACATCTTAATACCCCAGGTAAGAGGAACCAGATCTATCTAAATGATGATCATGAGCAATTGCGAAAGATCTTCCCGAAAAAAAAGTGGATATAAAAAGAATTGTTGCCAAGATCTATCTTTGTTTTGATTTCTTTGTAATTCATCCATTTTTGAAAAAAAACCTGGACCCAAGAATAACCTCTTGGATTAATAATACATGATGCGATCTAGTCGGGACATAATAGAAAATATCTATCTGATAATTTTCTTCACATAAATCTTCATTCGTCATGAGGAAGAACGAAAATATTTTATTTTGGCGGTCTGATCGCTCTCCTGACTCATGGAATATAATTCCATGGTCAGTACACTATTTCTCTTACACATTTATCTTCGAGTACTTAGAACTCATTGTGGATGTGGTAACCTATCAACACACTATTAGGGTAATCTTCGAAATAACTCATCCCATCAACAAGGTAACCCACCAATGCACTATCAGGGTAGCCTTCGAAACAATTCATACCATTAATAAGGTGTACCACCAACACAATACCAAGGTAACCTTCAAAGATACCAACAATGTGGATTATTCCTTCAGTTGAAAATTATAAGATATCAATAGTTACTTGGGACCCTACAACTAGTTCAAGTAAGCTTTCCCCCAACATATCCTCTAGAAAGAAACAATGAAATATCAATACAAGTTTTCAGTATCTTACACCCTAGGCAAGAGGGTAAAAATCCAAAAACGTTTGAAAAACAACAAAAAATCAAAAACATTTGAAAAACAATGAAAAATTAAAAAAAATTGAAAAACATAAAAAAAAAACATTGTGGGGTTATTCCTTCACTCAAATAGTCTAAGATATCAACATTTGCTAGAACCTCACAAATAGTTCAAGTAGATTTCCCTCAACATATCCTCTAGACACAAAAGTGGAATATCAATCCAGATTATCAATGTTGTTTACCAAAAAATAGTTTATGCTTTGAGTCAAACGGTCGAACTACATGGTCTCTGTGTGTACAACATAGGAAAGGCTTATCATCCCCCGAGACCCTAGGTCAGTCCCCTTAGGTTTTTATCATACTTTATTTCAACTTAGTCAAAAAATTCAAAATTCAAAAACATCTGAAAAACAACAAAGCACAAATACATTTGAAAAAGCTCAAAAATCCTATTTCCACCATCACCTATCCACAATAAAGGTTCATCCATAATAAAAAAATCATCGCATTCATCCTTTGACAAAACAAACAAACAAACAAAGAAAACATCAAAAGCTAGAACTTTCAAGCAGACAATCGCAAAGATTTGATTACAAACAAACGAAAATAAAGCCAAAGTATAAATTACCTATCTTTTTGACAAGTCCCAACAACATCCTGAGATATGCCTTGACGGATCCGTTCCTATGATAGACATGATCAACACTGGATAATAGCCCCACCCCAAATAGATATGGCAAGTGATACTATAACTTTGTCTTTTATCTTTTTTTGTAGTCTCATTTTTGTGATTTACATTATTGACTCATTCCCAGGATCTCTCGAGGATGTCCATAAGGATTTAGAGAAGAAGAAATGGGGGAAATTGAGCGTCATTTCAGTTTGTTGTTTGCAAGATATTTTTGTAATACTATCCTGGTGAATCCTTGCTTTATTGAGTGTATGGAAGTTGTGTTGAAACAATTCGTGTAGTAGTTACATGTTAGGTATTTCATACCTCTTTGTGTAAATGATTCAAAATTTGTGTAGCAGTTGCATGTTAGGTATTTCATACCTCTTTGTGTAAATGGTCTAAAATTCGTGTAGCATTTTCATGTTAAGGTGTCCTATATCTCTTTGTGTGACTGGTTCGAAAAGTTTTTAAGACAACCCAACAATATACTTTAAACAAAGTTTATGTATGTCAGGTATGAACAAGAATACTCTTTATTTGTAGAGTCAAAGCCCACGCTATGGATACAAAGTCACCTTGGTCATTAATACCTTGGTGCATCATATCTATTTACTACATCAAACAAGATTGTTCAAAAATTGCAAAGCCTCCAAGTAAAGTGAAAGCAACTCGTCAACTACTAACAACACCATGTTTCTATCTATCATCAAATATTTCTTCTAACTAACATCCATCCTGCATCACAAATGCATTGGTACCATATCCATCTTGCATCCACAATGGCCTAAGTACATATCATGATAAAAACATCATGTATCATGTATGGGGCATTCATCCATCATCTATCAACACCACATAAACATCATATATCATGATGGTATATTGATCATCCATGATAAAACGTCATATGATACAAAGTATGATCTATCCATCCATATCATAGCATACATGATCGTATATTGTCATCACATAGGCATAAAATGAGGATGAATCGAAGAAGGTGTAGCTCATATATATCATCATCAGAAAAGGGAGCATGTCATAGTACATCATCATCAGTGAAACAAAGTGTGATAGGATAATACAAAATGATACATATATAAGAGGCCTCGACTGGGCCGATGAATATATATACAAAAATCATGTTTGCAATATGTATTTGAACAAAAACATAATAAAGATCAAGTACGTTGCCCAACAAAAAAGAAACAATCTATAGATCAGGCTGCAGACCACCATCTAGATCTGGTTGTCTGACAGAATGACCACCTACAATCATTTTAACTCACGATGTTATGGTTTCACTCTGAACACGTAAAAAAACACAAAAACAATGAAAAAAGAGACTTAGGGTTGCAAAAAGGAAAAACAAGCACATGCAAGGGTTTAGAGAAAGTGCAAGAGTTGGAAACAAATGCAAGGGTTTAGAGCAGATGCTCAAAAAACAACAAGAAAAAGTGAGGTTTTCAGGCAAGTGCGAGGTTTTACGTCAAGGGCGAGGAAACAAGGGTGAAGTTTTCAGTCAAGGGCGAGGTTCTTGAGCAAGGGAAAGGAAACAGTGAAAACAACAATCAAATGCAAGGTTTTAGAGCAAAAGCAAGGTTTTGGAGCAACTGCTTGAAACAGATGCAAGGATTTAAAGTAGAGGCAAGGATCTTAAGCAAAGGAGAGAAAAATGATGCAAATGCTGATAAATCATCAAAACTTTGCTATTGACTGATAATTAGGACTTTTTCTACCCTATCTTCAAACGACCATATCTTGGTCATAAGAAAGTATTTTTCAATGCTTTTTAAAAAAAACATGGGGTAGAATTTCATAGTCTTTGCAATGGTGTGGGTGGTTTTTAGTTTTTCTATAGTTGAATTTTCCATTGGGGTTGTGAGCCTAACCTCAAACTTGAAATTTTTGGCCAACCTCTCAAGGGGCAACATAGAGTCCTACCATCATTCCACGAAACACCGAGGCACAATGGGGCATAATTTTTTTTTTTTCAAAAACTTGATCTTAAAAAGAAAATCTTTGAAACAAAGCAATCAATACTTTGTATCAAAGAGGGGAAAAATGTAGACATGTAAAATTGACTTAACACCTATCAACACTCGAATCAATACTGAATGTCTCAAAACAATTCAGAATCAACCCAAAACGTCTCGAAACAACTCATAATCAACTCACAATGTCTTGAAACATCTTGGAATCAACCCAAAATGTCTTAGAACATCTCATAATCAACCTGAAATGTCTCAGAACATCTCAAAATCAACTCAGAATGTCTCAAAACAACTTAGAATCAACTCAGAATGTCTCAAAACAACTTAGAATCAACTCAGAATGTCTCAAAATAACTCGAAATCAACCCGAAACATCTCAAACAACATCCAAAACCCTAATTCTACTATTAATTGAATAAAACAACGTTATTTGATTAATTCACATTTCATCATTTCGACCAATTAAATAAATTACATTTATTTAATAAAGTCCTAATCTAATCTTATTTCGTCCTAATTAGCCAAACAATACCAATTATTTGATTACGTCACTAATTCACCTTATTCCTCTAAATTAATTGAATTATTAAATCATAATAATTTAATTATGACACTTTCCCTCCAAAATTTGAATAATTAAATCAAACTATTCAAATCAATTATCAAAAAAATCAAACACAAAAAGGAATTAATTAATTAATTAATTCATATTCCTCACCCATTTTCTGATTGAGAAAATCATGGGTTGATAACTAAGCAATCTAATTTTGCTAATTGAGCAATCTAAATTGCTAACTGATCAATCTATTTCCTAACTAAAATCAATCAATTGTTAACTAATCAATCAAATCCTGACTAATCAATCTAAACCCTGACTAGTGATGAGGTAAAAATAAGCTCATCATGATAATACCATAAAGACCTGGTTCATACATGCAAATCTCTATCCTCTGCCAATTAATTAAATTTTAGGAGAAATAATTGCTTAATTTTAGTGAGAACTTGTATAAACTTTATTTCTTTTGATTTCTTAAAGTAATTTTCCAATACATATTTAATGGGTTGTTTTAAGTATTTTGTAGATAATAATTGGTCAATCAAAGTTGTAGATTGAAGCATCTAGCTGGCACGTGCTCCAGAACTAAGATATACAGTGAAAAGTAATGTTATACTATCAGAATGTTTCCAAGGTTTATGCATAAAGAGATTGTTATCTAGAATTATGAGTTATGAGCCATGGATGATAACTATGATTGATAGAAGTGTTTTTGAAATAGCTGTGAATGTGAGCTAAGAATGAATGTGTTAACCCACGAGCTAGCCACTCGATGAGAGTAGATAAGTTTTTTCTTTTATTATAATGTTATTCTGTAGAAAATTATTAAGTTTACTATTATGAAATTTTAGTTCTGAAGTATTTGTTATCTTTTCACTTTTGTAGTTTCTGTTATTAACTGTTAGAATCTTTATTGTTAAGAAAATGTTTTATGGATTGCTATAAGTTTTTTTTTGCTTTTATAATTTTCTAGCTTCTTAGTTTAGTTGTTTCTGTGCGTTTCAATTTAGTTATTATGCTTTCTAAATTAGTTTACTTACACTTCCAGTTCAAGCATTTTTTGTTTTCTTAGGAATAAATTACTTTGCAGTTTTATAGTTAGACAGTTTGAAGTTAGAATTAATCTTAAGTTCTTAAAAGTTCTAGGAAACCTAAGGGAGATACTTCAGACCTCTTCTATTGCAGATTGCCTTGAACACTACCTGGTCAATAAATTGAATATTATATTCTAAAGTAATGGGACCTAACGATAGCCTATCACTTTTTGGTGTCGTTGCCGGGGACCCCTTAGCTTCTTTTTCTTAAGTGTTAATAGAAGATGCCTAGAATACCTCTTTTAGGCCAAAAATACTATAAGTGGCTTCCTTTCTGCATGGTCAAGAAAAGAGGCCCTCACAGACGATTTATACCAAAGACCCCCCCAAAATATGTCCTAGTTATACATAGGGAGGCCCAAGGCTCAGAAGACCATTCTGCTGACGAATTACTTGAGCCTAACCAACCTAAGGAATTCCACTATCTCCCAGAAGATCATCCCGTAGTGCAACCTGTTGTCGACAAAATTATTTTTGAGGATTATATTCCTCTAAACATCATGGGAGATCGGAGGGAAGAAGCTAACCATAATGATGCCAACCATAATAATAATGATCCTCCACTACCTAGAATGTTCACTTATCCCATTGCTCTGGATGCAAATGATGATACAACGATGAAAAACATCTCTCCATCTTTCCTTCCAACCTTTCGTGGTTTATCTTCGGAAGACCCAGACCAATTTCTCTTTGAATTTAAGGTCCTTTTTCAAACCTATGACTATAAAAATGACAACTAGAAATTGAAGTGGTTTCCTTCTACTTTGAAGGATTCAGCCATGCGTTGGTTTATGGGACTACCGTCTGGGAGTATTACAACTTGGGAGAAATGGAGACTGTGTTCTTGAATAAATATCATAGTTATTGTAGGGTGAGTGATCGTAAGGAAGAGCTGTTTAAACTTTGGTAGAATGAGGATGAGAGTCTAGAGGTCTATTTGGATAGGTTTATTTTATTATCTAAACAATGTGGAGAAACAACCATTAGTGTTGAGATTCTCAAGACTATATTTCTTAAAGGACTAGATGATGATGCAAGAAGTCTTGATTTAATGGGAAAAGGCGATGTGTCCCAGTTAAACCTTGACGACATATGTGATTTGTGTCGCAATTTTTCATGTACTCGTGGAGGAATCCAAAAAAATAATCTTTTCAAAGGGAATAACAAGATAGGTAAACTCCGAGAAGAAATAGCAAATCTTAAGACAAACATACTTGTCCAATTGAACACTATGTTAGATGGTATACAAGCAAAGACACGTAACCCTAAGACTTTGTCAATCTATTGTCCTAGGTGTCAAAATAAACATCTTTTATGAGAGTGCCCTTTAGACAAGGTTAATGTTTGTCAAATTTGTGAGCAAAGCCACCCTACCAATCAATGTGAGCTTCTTACTAATCTCAAGAATACTAAGAAAAAAATTGCTCAAGTTGAAGAAGAAATAAATGTGCTAAATCAACGCCATGGAGGTAATTTTTCTTATAGGTAGAATTCCAATCCTGCATGGAGACCCCAAAATAACTAGGCTGCTAATCAATGGCCTCCATCTTGGAATCAACCCTATCCTCCACAACCTTCTTGGGGAACTCCTTATTGGGGATCTCCTGAATGGGCAAGTCAATCATGGGGAATTCAGTAGTGGCCAAACTAGTCACAACAACAATGGTACCCACAACACATTGCTCCCCAATGGAATCAAAGACATAATCAATTTTATATTGGTCCTAGGAGGAATCAACAACAGAATTTGTTACCACCACCTAATAATCTTCCTCAGACTGAGCAGGTAAATCAACCTCAACTTCCAGCACAACCACTTCCCAATCCAAAGAACAATAGATAGAATACTCTAGTATATACTACTGAGCAGGATAATGTCATAGGACTTAATGCAATTCATTGTGGAAATATTCAGTTACATTCTGGTAGGACACTTCAATCACCCACTACTGAGGAAGTAGTGGACAAACCTATTTCTCAAAATTTTGAGAAAGATACTACACTACCCGCGAATATTTCTGAGTCTTCAGCAGTAGGAGCTATTGATTTACCTCTAGAGGAGGGAGGTCAGTCTTTGACCGAGTTTAGTAAAGATATCCCTTCAAAGGAGAAAAGAGATATCCCTTCAAAGGAGAAAACTCAAGCACCATTTCTGGAGCATCTGAAATCAACAATTCTGAAAGATACTCCAAAACTGACATTAGCTTCTGAAACTGCATTAATTCAGGAAATTAAACAATTACAAATAGAGGTGCCTTTGCTGCAGGAAATAAAGGAAATTCCTGAGTTAAATTAGTTGATCAAACAACTGTGTATTAGAACTCCAGGAAGGAAACCAAAGAAAATAAACACTGTGCACATTGATGGTTATCTAGCTGAATTTTTGTCTGGAAAGACTGTTGCTCCAAAATATGATGATCCTGGGAGTCCACTAATTACTATTACAATTAATGAGGTAGCAATACCTAATGCATTGGTGGATTTGGGAGCAACTATTAATGTAATGACGGTGGATGCAATGGAGAAATTAAGTCTTACTAATTTAAGTCCTACAACTATAGTCTTACAGATGGCAAATTAGTCTATAGCCATTCCAAAAGGTGTAATAAAAAATGTTCTTGTTAAAGTTGATGGATGGGAATATCCAGTTGACTTTCAAATAATCCAATCGCTTACACCTAAAGATAGTTATCCAATAATTTTGGGAAGACCATGGTTGGCTACTGTCGCTGCTAAAATTGATTGTCAAGAAGGAGGTATGACCATTTCACATGGTCCAGATAGTAAACGTTTATTTTTATATCCTCCTGCTAAGCCTACCGAATATAATAAAGTTTGGGTTGATGAACCAGAAGAATTTAGTGGGCAAGATAGTCTGGCCTCTTTGGCCATGGTAGTGATTAAACAACATGGAGAAGAATTAGAGGATGAGTTAGTGAATGAGGTTGCACATTTCGCTATAGGTTCAAGTGAAGAAGTAATAGAGGATGTACCAAAATTTTTGGGACAACCAATTGATATAAGTGGGATGGAACAAAATTATGTTACTATGGGGATGCTTTGTCCCTTGACTAATATGATTCCTAGAACGAGTTATTTCTTTGATGATATTACAAGATTTCACCGACTTATACCTCATAGTTGTCCTCTCAACACTTTGTTACGACCAATACATACTGTCACTTCGGCTTATCCAGGAACAAAAAAAAAATGTTGTTACCAAGAAAAACTATAAATGTCAATAGTTGGTTGACAAAAATACAAGAGGATAAATTATTTAATGTGCTAGTAAAAAGGTCTAAAGCTTTTGCTTGGGACTATATAGACATGAGGGGAATCCGCCTGAGTGTTTGTACTCATCACATTTATATTGATCTTAATATGAGACCTATTCATCAACCACATAGGAGACTCAACCCCACATTAAAGTATCTTGTTAAAATAGAGATTGAGAAACTCAGGCTCCATGCAGGATTTATTTATCCTATCTCAGATAGTAAGTGGGTGTCACCTATGGTAGTTGTACCAAAGAAAAATGGAAAGTGGAGAATTTGCGTGGATTATAGAGAGCTCAATAAAGCCACCTTTAGAGATTATTTTCCCTTACCATTTGTTGACCAGGTTTTGGACAATTTGGCTGGGAGGAAATATTTTTCTTTCTTAGATGGATTTAGTGGTTATAACCAAATTTAGGTAGCACCAAAAGACCAAGATAAGACAATGTTTACTTGTCCTTGGGGTACATATTCATACCGAGTTCTTCCTTTTGGACTTTGTAATGCTCCAACGACTTTTTAGAGGGCCATTTTGGCTATATTTGTAGCACTTGTCAATGAGTGTGTAGAGGTTTATATGGATGATTTCACCATATATGGGTCAACCTATGATGAGTGTGTAGAGGTTTTGGAGGTTTGTGAGGAAAATCGATTGTCCCTTAGCCATGAAAAGTGTTTAATAATGGTGGAACAAGGATTAGTCTTAGGCCATCACATTTCCTCAGAAGGAATAAAAGTTGATCCTAAAAAAATTGAAGTCATACAACAATTGACTTTACCTCAAACACAAACAAATGTTCAAAGTTTTCTTGGACATGCTGGATATTATAGAAGGTTCATAGAAAGCTTCAGTAAGATAGCAACTCCTATGTTTTCTCTCCTCCAAAAAGATGTGGAGTTTAATTGGACGTATGAGTGTCAACAATCATTTGAAATGATAAAATAAAAGCTTGTCTCTGCTCCTGTACTACATGGACCAAATTGGAGTTTTCCCTTTCACATTTATGCTGATGCTTCAGATGATGCAATTGGTGCAGTATTAGGGCAAGAAGATGAGGATGGGGGTAAGTATGCCATATATTTTATTAGTAAAAACCTAACGTCTGATGAGAGAAACTACACGACGACAGAAAAAGAATTCTTAGCTATGGTTCATGCCATCAAAAAGTTATGTCATTATATTACATGATATAAAGTTACAGTTTATACAGATCATTCAGTTGTAAAATATTTAATGAATAAACCTATCGTTAATGGTCGAATAATGAGATGGTTACTACTTCTTCAGGAGTTCAATGTGACAATACTTGACAATCCAGGGAAATTTAACGAGGTAGAAGACTTTTTATCTTGAATCAAACAAGAAGAGGGTGATCGAGCACTAGTACAAGATGAGTTCCCAGATGAAAATATGTTTGCTATCTCTATAAAGGTTCCTTGGTTTACTGATATTGCCAACTATTTAGCTACTTTTGAAATACCTCTTGAATTTACATCAAAACAAAGGAAGAGACTTATTCGAGAGTGTGCACCATTTAAATGGATTAATGGGATTTTATTTCATTGTGGACCTGATATGGTTTTGAGAAGATGTGTTAGGGCTAATGAAACTTATAGTATTCTAAGGGCCTGTCATGATGATCCTTTAGGGGGTCATTATTCTACAAAAAGAACTTCTCATAAAATTTTAGGTGCTGGATATTATTGGCCTTCAATGCATAGAGATGTTAAAAATTATGTTTGTCATTGTGATGAATGTCAAAGAGTAGGAAGACCAACTGCTTCGACAGAAATGCCCTTGCATCCTCAGGTAAATTTGGAACCATTCGAAAAATGGGGGTTAGATTTTATCGGCCCCATAGATCCTTCCTCTCAAGGGAAAGAATATATATTAGTTTGTACTGATTATCTGACGAAATGGGCAGAAGTTCAAGCTTTATGAGTTACTAGAGAAGAGCAAGTGGCTGATTTTCTCTATAACAAATTTTTTCTTCGATTTGGAGCCCCTCAAACTATTGTTACAAATCAGGGACCCCAATTTATGTCCAAAGTTCTCCTAGCATTTATAGACCATTTTCAGGTGAGCCATAAGAAGTCATCCTCTTATCACCCTCAAGCAAATGGTCAAGTAGAGGTGACTAATAGGGAGTTAGAAAACATACTGACAAAAACTGTCTCTTTAAGAAGAAGAGATTGGGCTAGGAAATTGCCTAAAGCCGTTTGGGCGTACAATACAACATGGAAATCTACAACCGGATTTAGCCCCTATGAGCTTGTTTTTGGAAATAAACCTCTTCTTCCCATTGAATTTGAACTTCAGACCCTATGAACAACTATGGAGTTGGGTCTAGATTTGAAACGAGCTCAACTAGAATGAGTTTTACAGTTAAATGAGTTGGATGAGCTTCATTTAGATGTTGTTCATCAAACTGAACTAGTTCAACATCAACAAAAAGTTTGGCATGAAAAATATATTAAAGAGAGAGAATTTCATAATGGTGATTGGTCCTTGTTATTCGATTCAAGATATAAAGACCATAAAGGAAAACTCAAAACTCATTGGTTGGGGCCATATGAAATTTCTGAAGTTTTCTCGAATGGCACAATTCAGTTAAAACCTATTGATGGTGATTTATGAACTCTCTTAGTTAATGGTCATCGCCTACGTATTTATCATAAACCAGTTAATAAAGAAGAATTTACAAAGATGGTAGAAATGCAAGGAGAGATCCAATGCATTGACTCTGCCAAGGCAGAGTCTATTTGATTTAATGTTTATATGTTATCTAAAAATAAATAAAAAATGAATGATTGATGAAAAATTGTAATAAAAAGACATGTGTACCCAATTTGTTTTCAAAGCATTTTTCATAAATTTCTGGACTTAACACGTGTTTTCATTTTGCAGGACCTCTCATAAAGGAATAACAACTTCCGGAGCACCATTACAAGATGCTTCGAAACTTGATCATTCAGTTGGCCAGTGCTCTGGAACTTGATGGTCTAAACGCCCGATGCTCCAAAACCCGCTCTTCATTCTATCATGTTGAAACAATGTTCTTGTGGAATGATATAACTCTTGAAGTTCAAGTTAAGTGGTGTTCGTCATTTTATTCTTTGTAGTTGCTGCTCCAACTGCATCTTTTGATGATGCTCCAGAACTTTCATTTGGTTGTTGCTCCGACTGCATTTTTCAATGATGCTCTAGAACTTTCATTTGGTTGTTGCTCCAACTGCATCTTTCGACGATGCTCTGAAACTTTCATCTGGTTGTTGCTCCGGCTTCATCTTTCGACGATGCTCCGAAAATTTCATCTGGTTGTTGCTCCAACTACATCTTTCGACGATGCTCCAGAACTTTCATTTAGTTGTTGCTCCAGATGCATCTTTCGACGATGCTCCAGAACTTTCATTTGGTTACCATTTTGGCTGCATCTTTCGGCGATGCTCCAGAACTTATCCATTTTCCAAGCTCCTAATGCATGCCTTACATGTGCTCCAGAACTTTAACCACTTTCTTTGTCTGAATGCATGCTTTACGTGTGCTTCGGAACTTATTTATTTTTCATCTCACCAACTCCTTTCTAGAAATTTTTCAAATCTTCCTCGATGCTTTGATTATCATACATTGGTACATGCACCTTCTTTTTCCATTATAAATAAAAGCTGTCGTAATAGCCTGTCTTCATTAATGACTTCGTCATCCCTGAGCTTCCTCATTCATGTCATAATAATTATACCGTCACCTTAGCCAATACCCTTGCATCATCTTGTCAAATCGGTAGAGGTATAAGATCTTCAAGCGATCATGGAATGGAAGTAAGTACAAAATTTTGCTTTAAATAATAGTTATTTTTGAATAAAATATGATTGATTGGCAAGAGTTTCCTTTCCCAATTTAGTAAATTGAGCCACTTGGTGATTAATTGTTAAGTACACTACTCTTTTTGTGGCCCTTCATGCAAATTGAAATTATTACACAGCAAGCTCTGAGCAAGAGTAGAGTAAATGATAACAGTTTGATCATATTTTTAAAAAAATATCAGTGCACAAGTCCTTGGCATTATTGAATTTTTCAGCAGGGTGGTAAGCAAGAGAGAAAAAATGGGTGGTACAAAGAAGAAATCTAAGCCGACTTCTACAAAAAATTTGTTGGGGTTAAGTAACATCTCTCAGCTATTTGAAGAAGTGGGCTGGTTGGATTTTTTCAGGAAATTCGAAGGGTATAATGAAAAGCTGGTGAATGCATTTGCGAAAAATTACTCTGATGGTCAGGTGATTCTGCATGGGAAGCATTTCAAGGTGAGTTCAAAAATTATCTCTTCTATTTTAGGGTTAGAAGATTCTAGCATTAAAATATCTAAAACCACACAAACCGCATATCAGAAATTATCAGAATTGTTTCTCAGATAGGGAGATCCTCAAACCATGATAGTTGTCAGTACTAGGGGACAAAATAACGGGTTTCAGCGAGCTTCTATCTTAGAACCCTGGGGTACTGTTGTTGCATGGATTATTAGATATTTTACTTGTGAAGGTCAACTCACTACTATGGTAGGACCAACATTCTGCATGTTAACACATTTGCGGCATGGGAAGGAAAACCTTGCTCTAAGGGTTAATTTTTCTCATTTCTTGAATGATTCTATTAATTCTTCAATAGAAAGATACAAAACTGGTTCAGGGCCATTAAAACAGAATGGGTTAATTCAATTGATTTGTAAATATCATTTTTGTAAGAAACCTAAGAGCAAATGGAAAAAAATTTGGGGAAGTTTGATATGCCTACATTAGGAAGGAAGTTAGAATTAGGAGAAACTTCAAAACAAGTTGCTTCACCTTCTGGAGCAACTTCCCCCGAAGACCCTAAGGCTCCTGAACCCCAAATTCCCACCATAGTTGGTGAGGAAGTGCCAAAATTTAGAAATGATGAGTTTGAAACTCTGACCCAGATAGAAGATGTAGAGATAATGAATCCAAATGTGGATACTCACCCTATTAAGAAGAGGAAAAAAAGAAGTATTCTTCTAAATGATCCAACTATTTTAAATTATTAGGATACTCCTCCTTTAAGGCGGAGTAAAATATTATCCTCTAGATTTGTAGAAACCCCAACACAGAGTAAAGAGAGTAGGTCAAAATCTAAAAATCAAAAGAAAAACTTGGAAACTAACGAGTCAATTCACCAATCCTCATAAAAAGAAATGTCTATTGAAGAAGTACATTTTCACTTGGTGTCTGAAGAAGAAGTTGTAGAACAAGAAAAATAGGAAATAAAAAGGGGACAATCTCCACTTCCTATGGAGGTTGATGACAGTATGTTAGGAAATTTGTCTCCAGTTATTAATAAAGCTATTGAAATTGTTGAAACTAAAAATATTAACATAGAATTGGAAAAATTGAAATTAGAGATAGAAGAGTTAAGAAGTCAGTTGTATGAAAATAAGGAAAAGATGGAATTACAACAAGAGGAAATAATGTTGTAATAGACTGTAATAAATAAAAGGGATCAAGAAATTCAGGATTTAAAGTTGGAAATGTAGGGAAAAGATACATCTATTAGTGAGCTGCAAATACAAATTCAGAATTGTGATAAGGAAAATAGGATACACAAGGATGGATTAAATAAAGAAATTCAAAATTTAAAAGGAAATTTTATGCTCATGTTTTCAGCCTTTGAAGAGGAAAAGAAAAGCTAGAAAGAAGAATTAAATGCTTCTCTTAGTAAGATTGTAGAATTAGAGCAAGACTTGCAGGAAAGCACATGTAAACCAAAGATGGAATCCAAAGAAGTTCAAACCGAGCCAACGGTAACTGAATGGTTCCAAATTCAGATTCCTCCATTATTAATGAAATGGATGGAACAGTGCTATTTCCTAAGGAATGCACAAGTTGAGAATAACAGACTAAAAATGGAAATGGTGTTATTAAGAGAAGCATTTCATAAAGCTTATAAGGGGAAACAGGATGCATGTCAAATAGCTGAATTTCTTTTATCCTGTAGAAGACTATCCATATTGTATTCAATGTTTTTGAATGAATAATGTTTTAGATGGAAATTGCTTAGAATTTACAATGACCAGCCTTATCAACCTAATGATAAAGAATTTGTTAAAACATTTGCAAACTCAAAGCCTAAAGAGCAATATATGCTCTGTGAATTCTTTACCCATGATCTTTTGTTAGAAAAGCATACTGATTTCTTTGTTAATCTTTTTGTGGGGGAAGTGAAATTAAGATCTCTATTGTCTACTATGCGGAATCAAATCCATTGGCAAGAACATAATAAATAATATGTTCAAGCAGAGAAAAGTATAGGACTTCAAATGAGATCTCCAAATAGTAGACCAACAACTTTTAAAAAGACATTTGTAGCTCTTTTGCTAGTTGAGAAAATGAAGGAAAGGTATGATGATAGCCTTCAAGTTTGTTATAATCATTTCATAGAACAGGGGAAAAAATTGGTTGGCAGGGCTTGGCACGCATGTGAAGAGAGATACACTCCACTGCCTATGTATCTAAAGAAAAGAGAAGTGATCTCTCCTCTTAGTATCGGATAGTCCTTCAGAAGAGCAGATGCCTTGGCCAAAATTTTAGGAGATCTAAAAAAAAATGGATAGGAATGAGGTACAGACCTCCTTTACTACTATATCCAGCCCCTACTTTTCATATTAATACAAATCAAGATGACATAATTTTCAACGAATGGAAACGGGGAGTTGCTTTTCATGGAGGTTTCCACAATTCCCCTATAAACTTTGATGTCACAACAAAAGATTTGTATGATATCAGTGCAAAATATGAAGAAGGGAGTAGAGGGCAGAATTATAATCAGGGGATAGGAGGACCTGCCAAGAACTAAGAAGGGGAGGAAATGATGAGGTAAAAATAACCTCATCATGATAATACCATAAAGACCTGGTTCATACATGCAAATCTCTATCCTTTGCCAATTAATTAAATTTTAGGAGAAATAATTGCTTAATTTTAGTGAGAACTTGTATAAACTTTATTTCTTTTGATTTCTTAAAGTAATTTGCCAATACAAATTTAATGGGTTGTTTTAAGTGTTTTGTAGATAATAATCAGTCAATCAAAGTTGCAGATTGAAGCATCCAGCTGGCACGTGCTCTAGAATAGTTAGAAGATATATGTTGGAAATATGCTCTGAAACTTCAAGGTGATGGACCGAAGATGTAGTTGTTCTTAAAGTTGTTATTTTTGTTATCCTTTGAATTAAAGACTTTATGGCTCGACTTGAGCCTCTTCAATACTGTGTAATGAGATTAAAGATATACGAGTTATCCATAGATCTGTTCTAGATCTTTTCAATGGTTATCTATACCATTTGAAATATAGGATGTAGTTACAGTTTCTCTATAAAAGATACGATCTTTAGAAGTAAGATATACAGTGAAAAGTAATGTTATACTATCAGAATGTTTCCAAGGTTTATGAATAAAGAGATTGTTATCTAAAATTCTAAGTTATGAGTCACGAATGATAACTATGATTGATAGAAGTGTTTCTGAAATAGTTGTGAATGTGAGCTGAGAATGAATGTGTTAACCCACAAGCTGGCCACTCGACGGGAGTAGATAAGTGTTTTCTTTTATTATAACATTATTTTGTAGAAAATTATTAAGTTTTCTGTTATGAAATTTTAGTTCTGAAGTATTTGTTATCTTTTCACTTCCGTAGTTTCTGTTATTAACTGTTAGAATCTTTATTGTTAAGAAAATGTTTTATGGATTGCTATAAGTTTTTTTTTTTCTTTTATAATTTTCTAGCTTCTTAGTTTAGTTGTTTCTGTGCTTTTCAATTTAGTTATTATGCTTTCTAAATTAGTTTACTTACGCTTCCAGTTCAAGCATTTTCTATTTTCTTAGGAATAAATTACTTTGCAGTTTTATATTTAGACGGTTTGAAGTTAGAATTAATCTTAAGTTGTTCTTAAAAGTTAGGAAACCTAAGGGAGATACTCCGGACCTCTTCTATTGCAGATTTCCTTGAACACTACTTGGTCGATAAATTGAATATTATATTCTAAAGTAATGGGACCTAACAACAACCTATCATCTAGCCAATCTATTCTTCAATCACCCAAATTGTGCAATCAACTTTGCACAATCTTCTCATGTCTAAATCCTCTCAACACATGTTGACCGTTGATCTGGATATTCTCCAACACGATCCTGATCGTCAATCCAAAATATCTTTTCCTATATAACAAACCTCTCTCCTCACAAATAAGTATCAAAGAATCAACATACTTTTGCAACGAAGTGTTGTCACAATCACCATTGATAGAGAACCAACCATTTTCGATCAACCAAGCATCATTCATCCAAATTTTGCACACGAACTTTGGAGGTTTCACGGTGATAAGAACAATCCAACATCACGCAAATACACTCCACTACGGGATGGTAACACTTTGCTTATTGTTTTCATTCATTTTGGTAATCATAGGTTTCTTAATGTATGTTCAATTAACTTAGTTTCATTTCGTATTTGTAGGATAGGATTTTAGATTTTTTGTGTTTGATCTTAGTTTAGATCCTAATTTCAATTGCAGTTTGATCTTCATTATTCGTCTAACGTCTTCCGCCTCACACAATATTATTATATAGAAATTATATAGCTTTTAAAAATGGATATCTGTTTTGGAGAGTTTTCTTAATTTATAAAAAGCTCTCAAAAATAGATATGTATTTTTGAGAAGTTTTTATTATTATTGTAAATAGCTCTTGGAAACTTATTTTTTATATATTTTTATATATTATATTATATGATATATAATATCATATACTAAAGTCTTATATATTATAATATATATTTATGTAAATATTATTATAATGTATAATATATAAATCATATATAATAATATATATTATACTATAATTTATATATAATAATATATAATATATAATTTATATATTATATTATGTAAGCAATAATATGCATGTAATTAAATTTATAATAATATTATTATAATATCATTTATATATTAAATTATAATATATAATTATTTATATTTTATTATAATATATAAGTTACATAAAATAATGATATATAATAAAAATATCTATTATAATAAAATAATATATATTATACTATATTTTATATATATATATATTTGTTACATATATCCATTTTGTTTTGGTGTTTATCATAACAAAATGTACTTTTTATCCAACCCAAGTAAAAAGTCATCTATGCATTTTAGACTTTTTCTTAACTGAAATCACCTTTTTTCCTATCACCATTGTTTACCCATCATGATCTTACACTCACCCATTCATACCATTCACAATATTTGTATGCTTTTAGCATATATTTTTTTCCATTTCTCCAATTTATTTCATCCTTTGTATGCAACTAAATTAATGGACATACATATCACTAACATTCCTTTACAAGATGTGTTGTACACTAGTAGGTTCATAGTCATTCCCACCTTGGGTGGAGATTTTATCAAACCATTTATAGTATCAAAAAAATTATCCACTTGATCGATTTTCTTTTTGAATAGCAAGATATTTTATTACTTTTGTAATCTAAGTTGAATTTATCATCCTTATCTTTTTATTTTACTCTTTTTTAGGGTAGTTTATGTTAGCAAGTTATTAGTATATGCATAGATTCAAAAGTTTGACATATGCTACTATTACATTTTTAATTTGTTTCATTTTTGAAGTTTTCTTTGTGAGGAGAATTTATAAATGATATGCTACTTTATATAGATTTGTATGCTTTATCTGTTTGAAAATATTTAATTTATATGTTAACTACTTGTTTTATTCTGGCATGCATCTACTTAGCAATTCACATGCATATCAAAGTGGAGATAAAATGTAATGGTGAAAAATGGATACCCATGCCATTTTCCCTTGAGTTTTGTGTTTGCATTGATTAGAGTGTCCTTAATGCAATCAACAACTTACTATGAGAGGCATATTCTTGCTCAAATTAATTTCATGTCAAAATTTATTCTTAGTACCCAAATTTGTTTTCCATCACCTTGGTTTAGTTTTTTTGGTGCAAACTTGAGCCGCCTCACTTCTACAATCACAAATTTGAATGTAAAAATTTTTAAATTAAAAATAAAATTCAATCACCTCCCTCTTATTGGAGATTTTAATGGAGATTGTTTGTTCACCTAGGGCATAGTTGTGTTGATTTATGTCATTGGTTGTTATATTTAGGAAATTCTTTCTGAGATAATCCAAGAATCTATTGAACACATCTAGAATTTGATTTGTAAAAAGGATTAAAGGAATCTATCAACATTATCATAGAATTACCATAATACACATCATCCTAGATCCATTGCATATTTTCTTGTTATCTTTAAATGCTTTCTCACACATAAAGCTTGTTTGACTAGGGATCTAATTGAAGAGAATTTGATTCTTACAATTTAATAGATTTCCTAAGATATTCTTAGATATACCTTGTCCATATGTATCTTCAAATATAAATAATCAAAATGAACAAATTTCAATAATTAATAATTTATTAATTTAGTTTTTTGAGTTACAACTTAAATCTATAGATAAATAAAGTTAAATAAAAAAAATTCAATATATTAAATTTAAGATCTTCATTTATACAAGCAATAAAATATTAACACCTTAACAAATACATTTCTGACGTCTATAACCACCTATTCTCATCATCAAATTTTAAACAAAACATCACATTCTTTTTATTTCATTCCACATTTACTTTCACATGTCAACTCGAACTTGTAAACCCTAAACATATGTTATTGTTTAATTATTTTGTCCGATGTGAATTTGGACCAAAGTTTATATAAGAAATTGTTGCAGGTTGTTTATGTTTCATCTAGGGGAGAGGACCCAATAGTTGAGCACCCTAACTTCGTGCTTCTAAATATCCTGCGTGGAAATTTCAAATCACTCCCAATTTTTTACAACAACTTACTTGACAAGTTCCCTGCTTATAACTTTCATTTCAAGGCCACATCATCAAATATGATGCCACATCAGCATGCTTTTTGTCAAGATGTAGTTGACCAAAACTTGTACATACACATCATAGATAATTGAGCACTGATGTGGTATCACATGATTGATTGCTTTTTATATCAAAGAAATACATTTTGTTTAATTATAGGTAGTCCAATATTGATAAAAATATTGAACATTATATAAACAATTACTATAACTATTGAAACATGCTCAAGTACCTCGGTCTGCGAGTGAATGATTTAGTTTTGTGTAGTCGTCCAAGGAAAAGGAGCACATAACATTTCTTAATTTCAAAAAACAAGCTCTGCTTCATTCAAATCATGGAAGCCCGCAAACAAATGGCAATATATCGTTGACTTCGGATCCTCTTTTTGGTTGAATCGTTAAAACGATTGAGCAATGCTGAGTTCAGCATATCTCCTCCCGGACGACTTTCTCGCCCATAGACCAGTAGCATTCTCCTCACCTCGTGGATAAGAAAATTCCAGTCATTATTTTCCAAGAATTCCATGCCATAAACGATCTGCTCTCGTCAATCCGGATAAGGAATGAAAGTTTCAAATCCTACCAAAATATTGGAACCATCAGCGAACTAGGAAATCTCATCGGTTCAGAATCGGCTGGAATAATCGGCTATAAGATTAGTATAGGTTTCAAAAAATGAGCCTCATGATCAAATTTCCAGCCGCCCTGGGCATGGATTCATTTGTATATCTTGCTCTGCTTTTAGCGATTCTCCTCCTACTCCTGGTAAAGTACAAGAAGAAATTTAATCTCCCTCCGGGTCCTCCAGGATGGCCGATTCTTGGCAACCTAGTACAGATTAAGCTCTCGAACCAAAACTTTCAAGATTATATAGAAAGAGTCCATGGAAAATACGGTCCAATTTTCACGATCAGATTCGGGCCTCAACCGATGATAATTGTAGCAAGCCGTGAGTTGGCCCACGAGGCTCTGGTACAGAATGGCTCCGTCTTTGCCGACAGACCGGACCCCAAGGGCTACCGCAAGCTCTTCTTAGAAAACCGGATGACCATAAATTCCGCCGCCTACGGTCCAGTGTGGCGAACCCTCCGCCGAAATCTGGTGAGCTAAACCCTGAGCTCGGCTGCCTTGAAATCCTTCCGAAAAGGCAGAGAGTGGGGTCTGAAAGTGCTCATGGAGGGTTTGAAAAGCGAGGCCACGCAAAACGAAGGTGCGGTGAAATTGATAGAGCATGTGAGGTACGCGGTCTTTTGCATAGTGCTCTACATGTGTTTTGGACTAAGACTGGAGGAGAAGACGGTCCGAGAGGTGGAGGGCGTTACGAGAGAACTTTTTCTCAGCGGTGCGGGTGCAAAGTTAGAGGATACGTTTCCCATTCTTCAGGTTTTCTTTAGGAAGCGGCGAGAGCAGATGCAGGGGATCCGCCGCCATCAGATGGAGACACTGGTTCCGCTTATTAACCGGCGCCGGGCGGAGTTAGCGGAGGGAAAGGGCGAAGATTGCAGGGCGTATGTGGATTCTCTGTTTTCTCTGTCTGTTGACGGCGGGAGATGTTTGACCGACCAAGAGATGGTGACTCTGTGCCAGGAGTTCATTAACGCCGGCACGGACACCACATTGACCACGATACAGTGGGTCATGGCTAACTTGGTAAAACATCCACATGTCCAGTCCAAGCTTTACAAGGAAATTGTAGGTGTTGTTAGTAAGGAAGGGGCTAACTTGGTGGAAGAGGAGAAGCTTTCTCAAATGCAATACCTGGAGGCGGTGGTGAAAGAGGCGCTGCGCCGACATCCCCCCGGGAAGTTCGTTCTTTCGCACGCCGTTACGGAAGCCACTAGTCTTGGAGGTTATGATATCCCTGCGGGGGCGCTTGTGAATTTTTGTGTTGGGTTGATGGGCAACGATCCAGCAGAGTGGGAGAATCCAGCGGAGTTTATTCCCGAAAGATTTATGCAGGCGGAAGTGGATATGACGGGAAGCAAGGAGATCAAGATGATGCCGTTTGGCGTGGGGAGGAGGATTTGCCCTGGCTTAGGACTGGGCATGATCCATGTTGAGCTTATTGTGGCCACACTGGTTCACAAATTTGAATGGCAGAGCAAACCAGGAGAAACGGTGGATCTTGCTGAGATGGTGGAGTTCACCGTGGTTATGAAGAATCCGCTACAGGCCGTAATAAAGGAGAGGGCTTCAGCACCTGCTTATTAAACGGTACAAGTTTTACCTTTGTGAGATTTAATAATCATCTCTTTTTCTCAAGCTACAAGATAATAGGCCTAATAGAGGAGAGGGCCCACTACGGTGTTGGGGTTTTTTTAATTATAGAAACTTAATTACTTAGAAACTGAAAAAATGTTTAAATTATTGTACATGTTTATTAATTATTTAATTAGAAATAAAGTTTGTGTTTTTATTATAATAATAATTGTTTAGATTTAAAGAGGTTGATAAATAAAGTATATTTTATCAAGTTTGTGACAAGAATTCATATTTATAAAATTTATTGTCATATTATGATATGCTATAAATTGTACACATTTTTTTACAAAATATGACATGACATATGCTAATATAAAGTATATATAAAATTATTACATATTAATTGTCTTAAATGTGTACGTAAGTATATACTAGCATTTGCACCTATAGGAGGTTCAAGAGATACACCGATAGGAAATTAAAGGTAAAATTTAAATATATTTTGATATTTCATTAAATGATATACTATAGAAGTTAACTGTATGTAAATGACCTAAAGCTAGAAACAATAATTTGAGATTGACATAGTAAGTGTTAGAACTTAGTTTGAAAGGAGAAGGGTGAGTATTGGATTACAATTTCAATGTTTGGCTAGCACATGGAAGATGGATTTTGGCTGAATTCAAACTGCTATGATCTATACAAAATTAGACATAATGGATGTGATTGCATAAAAATTCAAAGGTTGGAAATGTCATAGTAAATGACTGGTTTACTTTGATCCATGGGGTATGACTATGGGATGGAGCACATGACTTGAGAAGAACTAGAAATAACATTTCATGAACCAATACTTCTATGGGATGATCCATTAGGGACTATTGGAATAATCAATTATCCATAGATAAAAGTGTAAAATAAAAAATATAAAGAGTCATTAAGTGAAGAGCATCAAATTCAAAAGATGAACAGTCATAATGAGAAGATATAAGATCAAGAGTTATGTATGTAAGAATAGAAGACTAAAAGACAAAAAAAAAAGGCTGAAAAACATCTAATGTTGTATTTATTTATGGTTCCTAAATAAGAAGTTTGAGCCCAATAATACAAACTCTTTATATTTGTGTTTTTTTTTCTTATTTCATTGTTGATGGATGCTATTTAATTGCAAAATGCTTTAGTTGTCACTAAAACTACTAACATAGGTAACTGTAAGTGCAAATCTTGTTTGTCATTAATTGATCACTTTTTATAATTTATTTTATCTCCTATTTTTTTCTTGGCACTCAACTTTTTTTATAAAACCTCTACATTTTCACTCACAGTTCTCAAGAGTGGGAACCCTATGTCCATTTTAAAGTAACGTTGATTCAATCACTAAATGTGAATATTGTGTTGTTCATGTAGAATAGTATTTAGATTATAACAATTTTTTTTTGTTTTGGAGATACCCCTGAGGGGATCCCCTTTAGCTTAGAGCCAAGGACTGAGCTTGGGTATCCATTCTGCCAAAATCTACCCAAGGCACGATCCTGACCTCATCCCTTTTTTAGGCGTCGGGGCTTTGCACTCAACAAGACTTGATACGTGGTGGGCTCATTCCGAACCTTTCAACTTCACCAACAAACCAAGGGCCCATTGACTAACAAGTTTTTCAATGAGATTGACAAACATTATTTTAAAAGATATGTGATTTGCTCTTTCACACGTATGTTTATTTAGAACTAGAAAATTGATTCAAGGTTTAGGTACACCAATTTGCCAGTTTTTTAATTATTTGGGTTAAGTATTGTCATTGAAAAAAGGGAGCTATAGTTACACAAAATATACAAATTTACATAAAAACATTATTAATAATTGATGATTCAACATTAGTTAGTGTTGCTATCTAGACACATTTTGTTTATCAGATTATTAAATATGATTGATAAATATAGGCAATCAAGTTGATATCAACTCTCAAATAAATGTTTTCAAAAGTATTTATCATATGTATTGTTGTTTATACAGACCTTGCAGCCCCAAAACACCTTTAGAGATAGAGAAAACAAATTGAATATGCTTAAAATTATAAATTGCACATGACCAAAAGCATAATTGGTTACTCATGTGGGTGGGTGGATTCTTTGGCTCGAACTCTCATATTCAGGATCAAAATAGGGCCAACAAACATTATTCTTGACAACCATTTTTTAATCAAATTAATTTCTCCATGCAATAATTCAAAGTCCCACAAAGGCAACAAAAGCTTCAATAAAGTTGAATATACACTACCATAACTAACTACTTCCAAGTTTTCTGCAATTCTCTTCCCTCCAGCTACTTCAAAGTTGTATCCCAAAGCTTCTATAGACAGAGAACGCTTGATGCTACTACCATCAAGAACAACGTCTATATTTACTTTGTGTAGCTCCCAAGAAGATGTACATAAAAACAACACCAAAAGACAAAGCAAGAAAGAAGATTGTTCTCCCTGAGCTTATCTACCAAGAAGATATCGACTAAGTTGAACCACTCAAGTAGCTTTCCCATGCGAAGATCCCTTCTAGCCTTTAAACAAACTTAAACAACCAACTTGTTCTTGCTCTAAAACCAATTATAACTCTCTGTATTTCGTTCCTTCCAACTAAATACAAAGGATTTAGTTTCTCTGATACAGATTATAGCGGACACAAGATGGTTTTCTTGGCTTTGAAGTGCCCTCTTCAATTCGAAGTCCTCCACATTTAATAATAATCTGATGTGTCTTTTGCAGGTAGACATGGAATTTAATAAACATACCCCTTTTTAATCTAATAAAATCTCCAATTAAAATAATTACCCATATGACAAAGAGAGGCCTAATGAGTTAAAAATAAAACAAATTGAAAGTTGTCACTTCTTAGTACATTAAAAAGCCTACCCTTGTATTGAAATTGATAAAATTCACTAATAAAATAAGTAACCATATGACATATACAAAATCATTTCTCTTGAAAATTTGATTAAAAAATAAAACACCGTGAAAGTTGTCCCTTATCAATACATAAAAAAGGCTTCCCAATACTAAGGAATATGCAAAGGAAAATACATCTGAAGCAAAGAAAGAAAGCTAGCATATACCTTCAAAACCATGCCCAAGAAATAACATTAAAAGACATGCATAGCCAAGGAACACAAAGGCTTTATACCTTATATTTCATCATTCTCTACCCAACTTCAAAAAGAAAATCAGATAGGTCTCAAAGATGTCCAGAAAAATAGGGTGAAATATTTTTTTAAAAACAAAACGTTAAGCATTAACAAATTTGCACCTAAAACTTAGGGTTTTGAAAAAAAAAACCAAAGTTCCTATTTTGTAAACCTACTTCGTTTATTGTCGATGCCGCTGCTCCTCAAATGTTGCACAGATAGTCCTTAGATAAACAACAAGAGATACAAACACTCTACAGATGAGAGAACAGAGGTCTTCAAATCACTGAACAAGGGTGTGCAAAGGGAAAATGCAAACCAGGAAAAATGAATACAATAGGCTTGCAAAATTCTGTCCGCTCAACTTGGGAATGACTACCCATCCCACCATTGGTGACCTGTTTGCTTATCGTTACACATTTGCTCCTCCATTTTGTCACCTCATAGACCAGAGAAACATATTATATATAGATTGAAAACTATCTTACTCAATGAAGTCTTTCTATACATAAGTGAAGTCAAAGTACACCATAGGGAAGGACAATTTTGATGTAGAACTGTCATTGGCGAAACAATGCTTTGACGACCATAGGTGACAATGAAATTTAAAGTTGGTAAAGTATTGCTAAATACCAAATCCTATCTTACTGTAAATTCCACCTAGCATCAATGATTTATTCATCAACAGTAGTAAATGAGGCACGAACCATAACCATTAATCGACAGTCTGTCACAATTTCTCGCACAATGTCAGCAATTCAGGACCCAAATGAGAATCCTGACTCCTGCTCTATTTCTATAATATTCATGAGCCCTAACAAGGCGCCCAAGTCGCATGGGCCTCACTAATTCAACCCTCTACCCGAGATTTCTTATGAGGGATACTATAGAGCTCAACTTCATTAATGTCCGATCCGAAGCAAGCTGTATTTATATGGACTTGTTCATTGCAGGTTTATTCATCTTTTTTCCTTTTTTCGCTGCTAACCCAGGCATTCCACAGTGGTCTGGAAGTGGAGAACAGAGACTTTGTCAATAGAGAAATACATAAATCCTCCCACATAGAAAGTAACGAAAGACCCAAAACTAGTTCCCACAATGCAATGCCATGCCGGTCCATATGCCCTGTCGAACTCCTAGACCAAAAACAGAACAATCATAGGCAACAATATTAGCTAATAGAGAATTCGTAGGACTAATGGAGCCAAATTGAAGAAAAAGATTATAATGCAGGATGAGGAACCTTTTTTATGGTAAAGGCCATATGCTTGGAGTTGAATGTTTATCACATTCAGCCCTGGCACAACGAAACGCATGAGCTTGCATTTTTGACGAAATGGCTCCATGACAAATGACTTACCTCAAAATTTTGCACAAATCATGTTGTGCTGTTAACGATGCTGATGAGAAAAATGGGAAAAGTTTGGATGAAAAATATTAGGAAAACCAACCACAACAAAAATTTGTGAAAGATGAGGCAAACCAAGAGCCGTCTGCATATAGTGGCTGCTTCAATCTATTCGCAATAAACAAAAAATAGATCTCGAAATATCATTTCAGAGCTACTCATTCGTGAGCATGAGACAATGAATGTTGGTCATCGGTCAATCAAATCTAATGATAACTTGCATTTACTACAAAGATAACAATTCTAACTACTAACAGCGAAAAGTTTGGCAAATTTCTGAGTGCCTGGAAGGTGTATCGGGAAATGGTTTAACAACAAGCAAAAATTTGTTTGCAGAGGCGTGAGACAGGTCTGCCGTGCTTTTGTGGACTAGCAAGTCCACAATAAGAAGCCTATCGGCTAATAACAAAATGGCATATCCCATCAAAGAAATTTGATTGTTTTAAATCTCGACATGAACATCACATCTTCAAGTCATATTTGCCCAACAAGGGATCATTTCCACCATTTATACATACAAGTATAAAGACAAATCTACAAGACTCACCGATCAAGTTGTCAAAAGATTTAGAACGTAAAAGCTGATAGGCACCACAGATCGATGTACAGATCTTGATTAAACCTGTCGGAAGCAATTTTCATTACGCAACATTCAACAGCGAAGGTTGTTTTTATTTTGAGAAAGGAGAAACTAGAGAAGATCTCCCCGATGGTTGTGAAGTTCTCCTTGGAAATGTGAGACTAGAGGAGATCTTGGTGGGGTCTCCCCACATAAATAGCCTATTGGCTAATAATAAAAACCAACAAGAACAAATTAATGCATATTTCAAAGATTTTGAAATCTACATGTTCATTTCTCTATCATACATGCTTGAATTCTAACTTTGTAATATTGGTCAATGAAATGATGCAATACAATTGAATATCATCCAATCAAATGAAAGTGCATAACTGATGACCAATCAGTTTATTGGATGACATTGTATAAATATATCATGTTTGCTACTAGCTTTTTTTACAACCCCATATAGAATATTTTTACAAGTTGCTTTAGTTTTTCCAATTTACTATCTACTATAATGATATCAATTTAAGTTTAGATTATACTTATCATTCATTTTATTTTTCTTATACTTGTAAATTTTATATTTATTGTAAGTCCCAATTACATTTCTATATCTATATTTAATGAGTTGACATTGAAATGGTCTTTTTGCTAAGGATATGCATGTTTGATGGGAATTATAGTTACATTGATAACAATGGATGCTTAAGTTGTTGCACATACATCACCTATGTTTGTCATTATTTGTCATTGATGTCAACACTCAGTTTGGGTTGTTATTGATGCTTACATTTGTATGTTGATGGTATACTATGATGGTGTGCTAACAATCATGTTGTTGATGTTCATGGTTGGATGTCATGTCTTGTTTGATGTAAGTTAAAGTAGCATTGAGTATGTTTGTTTGTCAACATAGATGATATCATGATGATATATTAATTGATGAGGATTAGAAGTAATGTTGAAGTTGGAGATATGGTGTTGATGGTCTCTAGCATGTTTTATGCTCTCTTATGTTGTTCCTGTGGAAGTATGTATTGATACAAGAAATATTTGGTCTTTGGATGTTGGTGAAATTTTCTACTACAAGAAGTTGCTTTGAAGATTATTTGGGAGAATGCTTCACATTCCTCTATATTTGAAGATATGGTCATGTAGTTTGAGTCTCAGTGTTTATGCTCTATGGATGTTGCACTCTTATTTTCAAGTCACCTGTGTAGCCAAGGAGGTCTTTGGTAATTGCAGTAAGTTGAAAGTTTGATTGCTTGTCACTTGACTGGTCTAGAAAATGCTTCACATTTCTCCACATTATTGTTTCTGCTCTTGCAACTTGGTGGGCGTACTCCTAGTGTTGTTGTAGTGCCTTAGTTCAACTTTCATGTCACGTTGAAGTTTACCACAAGTTGGTTTGTAAATGTTCTATCTCATGACTATGTTTCTTGGGCTTCTGAGATGGAGTGTTTTATTTTTGTTTGGATTGCGCTAGCTATTTTTGGTATGATAGTAAGAAAGAAGTATATGGAAGTGTTGTTCGAAATTCATGGAACATCTCTTTGTGGTCTGAACATCAATGATTGATCTTTTTGTGGCGCATATTGAGTTTCTTTTCTAGGTAATTTGTGGATGTTTGACCGATAGGGATTGATCTCTTGATCATGTTATGTGCTTGGGGGTCTGCACTAATAATTGAGGTTGTGTTAAGATGTTTTTGGGACTTACCCTATCCTATTGAGGACTGCATTGAGTAAATTTTGTTGGAAGATGTGTTTTTGGGTTGACTAGTAATGTGCTACATGTTTCTTCTACACATTTCCTTGTTGCCAACTTGGGATGTTGTGCGCTAGTGTGTTTGATGTTTGGGATCACATTGGAATATGTACGTAGAAGCACAAAGTTGTGTCACACTTTCAACCAACTTATCTACATAACTGAATTTAAGTATTTCTAACTAAAAGTTAATTTTGGTCAAACATATGATCTAGTAAGATTCATTCTAACTAAGTTAGATACTTCCACAACCTTTTCAACTAAATTTGTTGGCTAAAAATATATGAAGCACCACTTTGAGTCCAATTTACTAAAAAAGTAAAATTATTTGAAAAACCTAAAGTTTCAATAACTCTAGCTAATGTAAATAACATTTTTTTTTAAATATAAAAATACCCCTTTGTAGATGTATAAGTGTAGTTTTCAAAAATATATTTATTTTAATAGTTTAATTACTTTTTATATTTTATTTTTTATTTTTTACTAAAAGTAGGTTATCAACACAAAATATTAGGTTGATTACTATGCTAAGGAAAAATACTAAAACTTATTAAAAAAAATTGAAAAAAATATGACGCACTAGATAAAAGAATCTATTTCAAGATGGTATAATTTTTTTTCCATTTTAGATAAATATTTAATATGAAAGTTGACGTCCGATGAAAATTGTTTTTTGATTCACGCACATTTTAATATATATTTATCAAAATTGGAAAAAAATATATCCATGCACTAAAATTTCAAGTTATAAATACACACAAAAAGTTTGAAAGAAAAAAAATAAAATTTACTATAAAAAGTTTGATGTCCCATGCAACTTCACTTTTCAACATTTTATCAACAACTAAATTATAGTGAACTAATTTATTAAAAACTAGTTTTATATATATATATATATATATAAACATAAAATATACTAAAAATAACATATTTTACTAGTTTACATCATTTCAAAATTCAAAACATATATGCCACTTTTTAGTGATTCAAGTTTAAAAGTTGGATCAACGTTGGTCATTTCCTTTATAAAGTGTGACACAACATTGTGCATTATTGTTGCTTGGTTATTGCTTATCACTTGTTTTGGTCAACCTAATTTGACGTTTTCCTTACTTGTGAAGGATATAAATGGAAGAAAAAATCAATTTCAAGATATGAGTGTGTGGTGTGATGATGTAAGGAATGTGAGTTGTGGAAAATGTAAGGCAGATGCACTTCAACACCTTAGTCAACAAAGTGTATTGTTGACATATGTTGTAAATCTAAATCTTCATGTATCCTACTTGGAGATAGTGAGTAGATTCCCAGCAGGTCCTTGTGTCTTTCTTTGAGGTTGTCCACCTCAACTTGCAAGTCCTTCTTATCTTGACCTAATATTATGCATCTTAGTTTGCAATTCCTTCCAGGAGCAGCGTGCTTCCTCAAGCTGTGAGCCTTAAAAAAAATGTATTTTTTGTAAGTGTAGTGAGCTTCATATATTGTGATATTTCTTAGCGTGGTTTTTTCTTTCTTGGGTTTTCCACGAATATCTGGTGTTATCTTGTGCATGTGTGTTCATTACCTTATCTTTCATTACTATTGATTTGATTAAGAGTTTACTAATCTGCTTAAGGGTTGTTGATCTTGTTAGAAGATTGAATTTGTGTTGTGCTGAAGGGTTTAAGCTTTTAAATATACTAATTCACCCCCCCTTAGTATCAGAGTGTGTTCAACAATTGGTATCAGAGAAAAGAGTTCATCAGAAGGAGCTTAACTACTTGAGGAAGGTTTGGGATGGCACATATGGATCTTACAAGGGACTTAGGTTTGATGGAACAAATTACACCTTCTGGAAAGTGAGAATGGAAGGTTATCTTTCCTTCTTAGGGTTTGGTGTTTAACAATCCATCAAGGATGGTTACACTACTCTTGCTACTCCTCCTTCAAATCTAGTTGAGATTAGATTGTATGAGAAAAATTCCAAGGAAAAGAATGTTGTCATGTGTGGGTTAGCTGACTTAGAACTTTTGAAGGTGATGAATTGCAGTTCTACAAAGGATGTTTGGGAAAAACTTAGCAACATTTATGAAGGAGATGGTAAAGTAAAGTAAGTTAAGCTGCAAAAATTTAGGAGAAAATTTGAGACCTTGAGGATGATGTAGAGGATGAAGATATTGCTAGTTATATGCTCCGAGTGGATGAAATAGTTACTGGAATCAAAGGTCTTGGTGGAGAAGTGAAAAAAGATGATATTGTGAAGAAGGTTATGAGATCTCTCCCTAAATCTTATAGTCATAAGGTATTTGCTATTGAGGAGTCTAAGGATTTGGATAATTATTCAATAGATCAATTGTTTGGAGCTCTCATAGCCTTTTAAATGAGAGAGTTTGACAAAGATTCTCCAAAGAATGAAGCAACATTAAAAGTAAGTAAGAAGGCATAAGATGAAACATTTGATCAATGTGGTGACTTTGATGAGGTAGAAGCTAACTTTTTGAGAATATTGAAGAAGGGCACCAACAAATACAAAGGTAAGTTACCTTTCAAGTGCTTCAATTGTGGGAGAATTGGTCATTTTTCCTATAAATGTTTTTTTAAAGAATTAGAAGATAGCAACAAAAGAGAAAAGTTCAAAAGAAGTCTTTATTCCAAGGAGAGCAGATGCTCTTCTGAAGATGAGAATCATGATGATTCAAATAATGAAATACTCTTCATCGCCTTGAAAGTTGATGAAAAAAAGAGTGATTGAAAATTGTAAGATGTCTGATACCTTTCAAGCTAACAAAAATAATGAAAAATCAATGGTTGTGTGGACTGCCTTTCATGCAAAGGAAGAAAATGCTCGAGTAATTGACAGTGGTTTTTCTAACCACATGACTAGTGACAAGGGAAGGTTCATCAGCCTTAAGAAGTGGATTGGTGGAGCTGTCAAGTTTGGTGGTGATGAGTCAACTCAAATTTGTGGAAATGATGTTATAACCATTGATGGAAAGAAAAAGACAAAGGATTTCCTCTATGTTAAAGGGTTGAAGCATAATCTCCTCAATGCCAGTTAGATGTACAGTAAAGGATACAACCTTACATTTCATGTTAAAGGTTGTGAGATAAAAAAGGCAAGGTCTGAAAGATTAGTTGCAAAAGGTACTAGGACAAATGGAAACGTCTATCATCTAGAGGAAAATGGAAGAACCTGCTTATTGGCTCAATTCGGTGAGTGTTGGTTGTGGCACAAGTGAATGGGACACATCAACTTTGGAAGTATGGTGAAGATCAACTCTACTCATGTGGTGAGAGATTTTCCTAAGATAACCAAGCCTGCAAGCACATTATGCAAAGAGTGTCGAATGAGAAAGCAGAAAAAGACAAGTTTCAAGAGCAAGGAATGTTCTTCTACAATGCCATTGGAGTTGATTCACATTGACCTATGTGGACCTACAAGAACAAAGAGTCAATAAGGTGAAAGGTATTTCATTTTGCTTATTGATGATTACTCTAGAATGACTTGGGTTACATTTTTAAGAGAAAAATCAAAAGCTTATTGTTGGTGGAATATAGGCGTTAGCATGGGTACAATCTAACAAATATATTGCCCATTTACAAGATCTTTCTAAATAACATTAATGGAAGTTAAAAGTTTATTTTAGATAACATTTTTTGAAGGATTCTTACTTTTTTCCATCACACTAAATATGTGACATTTGTATCCAAAAAAAAGATGGACGACCTTGCATAACTTCAATAAGATATTGATCTCTTTGACAAAGTTGGACTCCAATCATAAAATCTAATAAAACTATATTTTGTTTGTACAAATTGAGTTAAAAAGTTAATTATAAATGTATCCAAATTCTTATAGTTCATATTTGTTGTAACTCTTTGTATCTTTACCTTCAAATTGTATATTTCTTATAAACTCATCCAAATATTTTATAATATCATTATGTGAAAGTCTTAATACATCATAAACAACACTTGAGAGTCCTATCAAATAGTTTGTAAACATAGATATTTATATTTCTATCAACTAAACAATAATATAAAAGCTCTAAAAAATGTAAATGTGCACCATTTCAAAGAAATCACACACACACACACATCATTTACTAACACTTTTAGATATTTTACTAGTTTAAACATAAATTAATTATTACATATTTTTTTCAAAAATTAAATATTACACCTATCCACCATTTTCTATTTTTAAAGACTTCACTAATTTAAACACAAATTAATTGTTAGGGGAGAGGGGGCCGTTGTTAAACAAGGTCCAATTGTTGTTATTGCACTTGTGATTATAATATATAGTCTTGCAACATATTTATACTATATATTGTCAATAATTAGTCCACAAGTAAATAAAAAAGTAACCAAATATTGGTCGAGATGGACTTACACTTAAACACATGAACACTTATGAATGTTATATAAAATAACTATAAATACATTCATTAATAGGTGAAATAATTTTATTTTTTTTCAAATAAAATATCTTAACTATCCACTAAGTGCTCATTCACAAGCAAAATAACTATGTGATCTATAAAATAAGGTGTTCATTTAAACAAGCATTGTTTTCATAGTGAAAAATATGACTCTATGTGTACAACTATTGGGGTAGTAATGTGTATGCGTTGGAATAATTCATATTAATAATTTTTCCTATTACAAGTATAAAAGGTGAGCACGATATATATATTATATTTTTCATGAAATGTGAATGATTGTCAAAAAGTTTTAGTGCTCAATCAACTATTGGTCATTTTTGTTGGATATAAGTTGTGTTTAAAATATCAATATGTTGTTTTTATAACAAATAGTTTTTTGTGTTCAACTATTGGTCCATTTGTGTTGGATATAATAGTCATAGATAATAAAGATTTTTGGTTACCAATAAGTATTTGGTCCACTTCGATTATAGATAAGTTATGTTTTAAATAAAAATATGATATTCTACTAACACTAGAAAGTATTTTTTATTTAATTACTAGGGATACCATTATTAAGTTTCGGTTGAACCTTTAAAATGTCAAATTTTAAACACTTTTCTTAGACGCATTGATGTGACAAGTTGTATGATACACCTCCAAAACTTAATTGTTGACAGATAAAAGACGAGTTCACATTTAAAAAAATTACAAATCCTATCCATACAACAACTACAAGCTTGCAAAATTAACCTGTTCAACTACTCACCCCTCGCCCCTAAGATTTTTTTTCCCCCCTGAAAAGGTTTAAATCCAAGAGTCGTCTCTCTTATTTGAAGCGTACGGCACTAATTCCACGGCCATAGTTTTTCAAAGAATTCCATACCAACGATCGGATAAGGAATGATACTGGCCATTCAATTTTGAACCATAAACGACCTAATCTCCGCAGTTGACAGGAATAATCGATTATAAGATTCAGATGCACAAAATCATTTAATAAATCGAGCCTGGAGGACACATTTCCAGCCGCCTTGGTTATGGATTCATTTGTGTATCTTGTTATGCTTTTGGCGCTTCCACTGCTACTCCTGATAAAGTACAAGAAGAGATATAATCTCCCTCCGGGTCCTCCAGGATGGCCGATTCTTGGCAACCTAGTACAGATTAAGCTCTCGAAACAAAGCTTTCAAGATTACATAGAAAAAGCCCATGGAAAATACGGTCCAATTTTCACAATCAGATTCGGGCCTCAACCGCTGATAATTGTAGCAAGCCGTGAGTTGGCCCACGAGGCTCTGGTACAGAAAGGCTCCGTCTTTGCCAACAGACCGCCCGCCAAGGGCTACCTCAAGCTCTTCTCCAGCAACCAGATGAACATAAATTCCGCTGCCTACGGTCCAGTGTGGCGAACCCTCCGCCGAAATCTGGTGAGCGAAACCCTGAGCTCGGCTGCCTTGAAGTCCTTCCGAGAGGGCAGAGAGTGGGGTCTGAAAGTGCTCATGGAGGGTTTGAAAAGCGAGGCCATGCAAAACGAAGGCGGGGTGAAAGTGATAGAACATGTGAGGTACGTGGCCTTTTGCATAGTGCTCTACATGTGTTTTGGACTACGACTGGAGGAGAAGGCGGTCCGACAGGTGGAGGGCCTAATGAGAGAATTGCTTCTCAGCGGTGCGGGTGTAAAGCTAGAGGATACGTTTCCCATTCTGGAGGTTTTCTATGGGAAGCGGCGAGAGCATATGCATGGGATCCACCGCCGTCAGACGGAGACGCTGCTTCCGCTTATTAACCGGCGCCGGGCGGAGTTAGCGGAAGGAAAGGGCGAAGATTGCAGGGCGTATGTGGATTCTCTGTTTTCTCTGTCTGTTGACGGCGGGAGACTTTTGACCGACGAAGAGATGGTGACTCTGTGCTCGGAGTTCATTAACGGCGGCACCGAGACCACAACGACCACGATACAGTGGGTCATGGCTAACTTGGTAAAACATCCACATGTCCAAGCCAAACTATACAAAGAAATTGTAGGCATTGTTGGTAAGGATGGGGCTAACTTGATGGAAGAGGAGAAACTTTCTCAAATGCAATACCTGGAGGCGGTGGTGAAAGAGGCGCTGCGCCGGCATCCACCGGGGAAGTTCGTTCTTTCGCACGCCGTTACGGAAGCCTCTAGTCTTGGGGGTTATGATATCCCTGCGGGGGCGCTTGTGAATTTTTGTGTTGGGTTGATGGGCAACGATCCAGCAGAGTGGGAGAATCCTGCGGAGTTCATACCGGAAAGATTTATGCAGACGGAAGTGGATATGACGGGTAGCAAGGAGATCAAGATGATGCCGTTTGGCGTTGGAAGGAGGATTTGCCCTGGCTTAGGGCTGGCCATGATCCATGTTGAGCTTATTGTGGCCACACTGGTTCACAAATTTGAATGGCAGAGCAAACCAGGAGAAACGGTGGATCTTGCGGAGATGGAGGAGTTCACTATGGTTATGAAGAATCCGCTACAGGCCGTAATAAAGGAGAGGGCTTCAGCACCTGTTTCTTAAACGGTAAAATGTTTTACCATTGTGAAATTTAATAATCATCTCTATAGCTCAAGCCACAAGCAAAATAGGCCTAATAGCGGGGAGGGCCCATAGTGGTGTAGGGACTTATAACTATATGAACTTAATTACTTAGTAAACTGAATAAAATGTTTTAGTTATTATACATGTTTATTAATTATTTTTTTATTTCTTAGTTATTATACATGTTTAGTAATTATTTTATTATTTTATTAGAAATAACGTTTATAATCATTTTTCTATTATATATGTTTGAATACTAATTTTGTAACATTGGTCAATGAAATGATGTAACACAATTGAGTATCATCTAATCAAATGAAAGTGCATAGTTCACAGATAATCGATTTATTGGATGACATGACATAAATATATTATGTTTTCTATTAACTTTTTTCACAATCCCATATAGAATTTTTTTAAAAGTTGCTATAGTTTTTCCAATTTACTATCTACTATAATGTTATCAATTGTAAGTTTAGATTATATGTACCATTCATTTTCTTTTGCTTATATTATAAATGTTATATTTATTGTAAGTTTCAATTACATTTCTATATCTATATTTAATGAGTATTGACATTGAAATGGTCTATTTGGTAAGGATATGCATGTTTGATGGGAATTATAATTATGTTGACAATAGTGGATGCTTAAGTAATATAATAACTATTGTTTGGGATTGAAGTATCAGTCAAAATAAAATGGTTGATACCAATATCTGGCATATCTTGACAATATCTTAGAACATAATGAACTTAAACAAACAAAATCATGATATAGAGGTTACTACTTGATTTGTCAAAGACTTCAATAGAAATTACATTTTTTTATTTTGCATGTATTTCCAAAGTTACAAGTTACCCTTATCATATGTTGTTTTTTATTTGTTCATTTTATAGTAAATATTAAACAACTATTATAATAGACAACTTCTACAATGGCAATCATGGTAGTAAAAAATGCAACTCCATATATTGAAACTTGAACTTGAATATGAAATATTAAAGTGCAACTCATATTTAGTAGATAACTTTGATAGGAGTTACATCACCTCTTATCATATTTACTAGATAATAAATAATGCCTTTTTTTTGTTTCATAATGGTCATTTTGATATAGACAACAAACTAAAATTCAACTAAACTATGAAAAGATTCCCTTTCAAGATGGGCAATGATCAAAAGTAAAGGAAAAAAGTGAACTACAAATCCATCAACTCAATACATGTAGCTACATAGGCATTAGAAGACAGACCCCTAATTCCCTTGCATACTGCTCTACATGGTGTCTCAAAACATTGTATATAGAGGAATTTTTGATGGATTGATGTATCTAATTGGAAAAATGTCACAAATATGTTGAAAATATTGTACAAGCATAAATATTTGCATATCAAACATAATGATAATTAAGAAAGGTTTTAATATTTTGGTTGAGTGATTGATGATCATTTGTTACAACTCAAACAAAGTCATTATCTTTTTATATGTTATGAGTGAGGAAAACCTATTCACAAAGGAAAATTAGTAAAAGAGAAATGTGAATATCTAAGATATAATTGGGGAAGTTGTAGCAGCTAGTAGTAGAAATTAAGGGGGAGTGTTGGAATAAAATATTAATTTCTTCCACCAACAATTATATAATTGTCATCATAATTAAACAAAGAGGGTAAACACATTGAATTGATTGGAGCCATGAACTTACTAGAGAGGATCACATTTAATAATTCTATAAAATTGTAGGAATTAGAAAAGACTATTTGGTTTTTGTAGTATGAGGGAGCTTGCAATATTAACCATTCATAATTGGCCCAATCTCAACCTTCAAGAGTTATGAAAATTTGAAGAAAACGATAGTTAGAAATAAGAAACAATTATGTGTAGTAAATGTTATCCATAAAAAAAAAATTGTTGGCTACACCTCCTATTTTCACAATTTGACCATTTCTATTAGCCTTGTCTCCATGCATTTTATTATATCTTATACTCTTTCTACAAACAAATTTCATTATAGCATTGAAGACATGCAGGGGTAGATATCATCCTAAATTTTTTATTTTAATATATAGATTGTTAACCACTATAAGGGCTTCTTGAATTCGACATGATATTTGTAGTTAGAGCACTTATATATGTGGAATAAGAAGCATAGATCACAAAGATCATTCCTAAGGTTAAAAGTTTGTAGCCTTGATCATAGATATCATGGTTAAATCTAAAAAGTTGTAGCATTGATTACAAAGATCAGTGCTAAATCTAAAAAATTATAACATTGATTGTTGTTAAATCTAAAAAGTTACAATGGTAGAGATCGTTGTTGAATCTAAAAAGTTTTAGTGTTGATAATAGAGATCATTGTTGAATCTAAAAAGTTGTACTGTTGATCATAGAGATCATTGTTAAATGTATAAAGTTATAGCATTGATCACGAAGATCATTGCCAAATCTATGAAGGTTTTGGTCACATAGATCATTTCAAATGGTAAATAGTATATTGAATGTTATCTTTATAAAGTTGAGTGGTTGTGGCAACTTTGAAGAATGCCATCATTAGGTGAAAACTATTTTTCTCTTGTCAAACTTCACCTTCTTTATTGATAGAACTATGAAAGACATCTTGTTATGGATAATGATGAATAGAAGAAAGGAAATATTTGCTAGTGTTGTAATTGTTCAACATTTCAAAATGAAACATATGAATAAAAATAATCAATTATGTTAAAAATAGAGATAAATTTGTATACTTAAAAAAAAAACATTCATTCTTCATTTGTACATGGCTATAGGTGGCATTAAAAAAATTTGTCATAAACCTATTTGTAGGTGGTTTTCTACTCACAATGGAGTCGTCAACTTTAGGCATCATGAATACAGAAGATACATGCCCCACTTAGTTAATGCCTCATTCATAAGAAACATTCCCTTGAGTACGCAAAAAAAACATGAATGACCAACAGACATTTATGCTCTCATATGTGTCCACTCCCAATCAAGCCACCATATTGATGGAAGTGTGGAGTTTTTGTTGAAACATTTACTAGATGAATTGTACTTGCATTAGGTGAAGACTTCCAGTCCTGGATGGACTGACGTTGAGGGCATCAGACAAGCTTTCGATCAATTCTCTGCAACTCTAGTGGGCATGGAGAAAAAATGTCTCAAACAGGAACAATAAACCCAACCTAAAGAAGAAGAATGGCCTGTGGTAGGTTCCATACATGCTACTTTACTTGGGCACCACTGATCTCTCCAATGAGGGAAAATTGACGAACAGGGGAATTCCAAACAACTTTTCTATTTAATACTTAATACATATCTCCCTTCACTCCAACATCAATATCGTCATCTCTTACTTGACGACAAGTTTTTGTTAAAAATAGCAGATGTGACAAATTTGTATCATTTAGTGTCTACTATTTAAGTAATTAATGAATGTAATGCAAAACAAGTGTAATTATGCGGAAGTGGATAGTTGGACCTACGGTACATGTTGGATTTATCTTGATCTTATTTTTGGGACTGATATGGTTCGGGTCGGTATGGACGGAGTTAGCTCCTTGCCTCACTCTCTCTCGAACATAATCTTCCTGATTATGGTTTTGGGTCAATGCAAATAGACTCTGGATTTTGCTCCTGATGATGAACATATCTCGATGGGCATGGAGATCACTAGGAGTGACTGGATTGAGCAGATAGGGGTTGTTGAAATTAGATAAGAGGGACTGGGTAAGCAAGACTGCTGACTTCTACGTTGGGAGCATTGTTGAATCAATTTGGATCGATGGGTATGGAGCTACTGCAAACGGATCAACTAAATATGCTCCATGCTTCGCTACCTCCTGCACCCTCTCCCTGAACCCATCCATCTGTGAGGAGCTGGTCAAGTCAAAGCACTGATCGAAGGAACCGTCAACCTGTGACAGACTGGTTCAAACCGCCTCGCCCCCTGCCCTGTTTAAAATAATGGTAGAATAAAAAGACAAATTTGTTAGTTTTTTTATCATAAAAAATAGAGATATGGACACGCTTTAAAAAATATTTTTTATTTTATTTACTTATCTTGACAAGTGACAAATATCTTATTTATAAAAATTGTAACTGAACATATATCTATATGGTCGTCATGTACACGTATTCATGTTGTCAATTCAAATGGGTTCTTCTTATTCACTTAATTTTTTATGATCAAAATTCTTATCAGATTGTGTTTCTTGAAATTGATTTGCACATCTTCCAATCATATGATCTTACCTTAGGAAATAAACCTACTCAATTGATTGTGTTTCACAATGAGGTTTAATAGTCCTTTAGCAAGCCATAGATAATCTTGGCCCAAAAGAATTGTATTTGTGGTGGTATTGTCATCACTATTTTTGTTTATGGTTATATTAGCAGGGTTTGCAATATTTTTCTCTAGAATTTTTCTTCACACAATGTTAGTGGATGAAAGTTGAGTATTAAGATTATTGATTCAAACTACAACAAAACATTATACTTAACACTATGTGTTTTGACATTGTTATTGAATATCTAAATGTCATCGAATGAGAAAATCCCAAGAATTTCTCTCATTTTATTGTTAATGTGAGCATCAATCAACTATAAGAAGCCTACAACATGGCTCTAGAAAAATAGCCCCTATAAATTGGAGTCTACAAGTGCATGCCTTTGCAAGATTATATGGAGCTCTTACAAGATTCTATGGGTCATCGCAATTGCTCACTAGAAATATAGATAGCATCGATGTGAAACCATTAAAGACCTAGATTGTGGATGTCTAGACATGGCTCAATGTGGCTCTTACAAACCAAGATACCTACCTCAATAACTTCTAAGGTCAACTCAGTTAGTAGAGGGTGAGTTTGAAGAAAGATCATAATTTGTCAAAACTAATAAGTAATGGTCTAGCCATGATCAAGATCTCCTTTGCTTATAGTGACCTATAAACTGATGTGTTTTGCATTTGGCATTCTTCATGAAATAAATAAGGGATTCCTTAGTGGATGTTGGGGATCAATCAAGGGATTTTATTGTTTACAAGTGCCTAATGCTATTATTTTGCAAGTGAATGCAACTATGGCTAATGATAGTATTGGACAATATAAGACCGTTAGGGAGCCTATCATGAATGTGTCATCTCATAGCAATGAGCACTATGTATGAAATATGTGAAAGCATATATGAGGCATGTGAATTGTTTGAAAAAATACCTTAAAATAACATGGTTTCATGGATTGCAATGATGGTAGGATATATAAAAATAGGTATAAAAAAATAGATTCTAGTTTGTAAAAGTGTAATTTTTTTTCAAATTTTGATGAATAGGCTGAAAATGAAACAAAAAATACCATACATAGCTTTTGACAAAAAATGAAGACACTAACAAGATAAATTAAAGATCAAAACCTTAACATATTTGAAATGTAGAAAAAATTTACATGGTTAGAAATCTAAGAGAGATCTCAATGTTACTATGGTATTTTTTTAACTTTACATTGAAAGATGTGAAAACCTTATGGAGAGCATGCTTGAGATTGTGTAATTTTTTAAAATTTATAAAATTCATGTCTTTGGGTGTTGATATGTAAATCCAACTCTTTAGGTTGGATGCCCAAGGAAAATCCAATCCTAAGGGTTAGCAATATCCAAGGCAACTACAAGTCTCCCTCGCCCTCCTCTACATAGTCATTATTTAGCTTTAGAAGGAAATAAAAAAAAAAATCTTTAGAAGTGTTACCCTTGAACTCCCACTAGGGAGATTACAAAATTTGTCACTACCCCTTGAACCCCTTGACAACAATAGTGGGGGGGAAAGCCCCCCACACCCCTGTTAAGAATTAGGATCCAAACATAGCTGAAACAAAAATATCTAAATCAAGAAGATAATTAGGCTCCATTACCAACACTACCTCTCTATCTCTCTATCTTTATCACATATCACTCCCTCTGCCTCTATCTATCTCTCCCTCTCCCTCCATTGTAACACCTCGCCTTGGTTACCGTTATAACAAAGTGTAAAGAGTAAAGTTAACCGAACAATTTTTAAAAAAAATATAATTAATTACACAATTGCCATAAAGTTTCCAAGACGTTGTTACTTAAAACTAATAAGTATTCGCAACACATAAACGTAAAGCTTAGAAAAAATTAATGTCATGAAAGATCCGGTTTACAAAACTTAACACAATCAAATCTCTGAATGTCAAGTTTACAATAGATGAGATTTCAATGAATCTCAATACATCAAATGACAGTACAATGAGTACACTCTTATACAAGAGGTAAATTTACAAAGTAGAAAGTGATCATATCATAACTGACATCCATGTCCACGAACATGCTTCGCATCCATAGTCACGAACAATGAAGTAACTGGAACCTGCTGCAAGCATAGGATCATCTGCAAGAAAATACTAGGAAGGTGTAGCACGGTTTCCTCCCAACCACGTGGAACCCAAAGGTCCACTCCCTCCGTGCTAGGAGATAATGATAGGTCCACAAGCAATGAAGACATAATATTACATTTACGTGGTTTACAATTCACATCACGACATAACGATAACAAATCAGAACGCATAAAAACTCAGTAACAAATCACAACCAACAGAAATCTAAACACAAGGATCACCATCATGGTATAGACTAAGAGTGTCATCACACTGTCGGGATAGGTTACCCTGGTGAATCTTCCTAGACTACCGGCCCTCTCCAAGAGTTACCCTGGTAGCCTCTACCGATTCCCGGCCCCTATGTAGACAAATGTGGAGTCACTTCATCTTTCGAGAAGACAAGATGATGACTAGCCATTCCAGGCCTTCTTAGCCTCTTCTCAATCTATATGAGCATTAAGAAAGTAAGCGAGGCAAACATTTATCTGAATTAGTGTTAACAACTACCCAACCCCTAATACATTAGTTAGGTTTTCACTGAATTACACACCTACAATAGGTTACCCAGACAATCACTTCAGGATTTCGGCCCCTACCGCAAGCCACTCTTTCTATAACATGACTCAACATCACAAGACTAGGGGTAGATATCAAGCGTATAGTTCAAAACCGTAGAGGTCTACACCTTCTTTCAAAAATAGTCCATAGTCCTTAAGAAGTTTTACAAGTCACCACAAAATAAGTAAAGCTAAGACCCCTAGTGAAAATCATTGTAATGGAGCAATATGTATAAAGTATAATAAACTTGATATTACATTCTTTTCACATCCAAGCCTTTAAAGAATCAAAAATAAACATTTTCATTGTTGTATATACACATATATACACAATAATTTCATACTTTCCAATCTTGGAGAAATTAAAATTTCAAAATTAAACAAACTATTGATATTATTTTATTACTAGCAAATCCAAAGAATAAGCATATATTAATATTATAGAGAAAGAATAATACAATCCTTACATCTATAAATTAATCATTAAAGAATAAGAAGGACATTAATTACCAATCTGATACTTGTGTTCTTTACTGTCGCTGCTTTTCATATTCAAGAATTACAGTTAACTTATACTTATGTTACATTAATATTCACCAATTGATAGTTACATATCATCGACTTCATAACAAGAGTTTTAACACTGTTATAACATGCAGAAGAAGATTGATCATAAGTTAAGTGATAGTTTTTAAACATAAGAAATCATTACTTAACAAGAATAATCGACCATTTTTCACCACTATCAATGATTTAAGTCTAATTAACTGGTGTTATAATTTAACTATACATGGGAACATAGTATTCTACTATACTAGTAGTTTGTAATCAAATATACTAGAGGTAATCTGCACAATCAAGAAGCAAGAATCCGCCATGCATCAATATTCACAATATGGGATATTCATGTGTGGTTAAAATAAAACATTGTAAGCCTAAACTATAACTCGTAAACATATTGCAGAATGATCAAAGTCGCTGTCTTTAAGATTAACATTTAACTGAAGTTAAGCACGTTTTAAGTCATGCACAAGATCTGGACGTCTTGTCATTTTATGGAAAGGATAATATGTGTAAGTCACACCATGCACAAGATACATAAATTATTACGAGTTAGTTATAAATATTATAATGAATAACTGGATAACCACAGATTGTTGTGCCTAATCTATAGTATACTAAACTCACACCGAAACATATGGCTTTATGAAGATTTGCATTTAAAACCAATCTCTCATATCAATTACTTTTAATATCAAATGACATATAGCATTGTGTTATTCAAGAATTAGGTATAAATATCAGAAATTAAATAGAAATGTTACTGCGTTGTATTTAATAAACTCAAGGTCATTTAATTAAACTCAAGCACAGAAAGATCTACTTGGACGCATGCAGTTAATAACCAAAAAGCCTAAAGTAAAAAGATACCAGATAAGGAGCATCTTAGCGTTGCACAGAAACGTTTCTACTGTCAAATTTTCTCTAATTCCTAACTATGGTCGCGTCTATTCTTTAGCAGGATTGTTATATTAATAATTATTTATGATTTGAGGGGATAACTACAGAGAGAAAAAGGTTAATAGTTCCTTCCACCTTCTGCGCAGGAATATAGTATAGTATCTTCGCCATTACTATGAGGTAATCCGTTAAGAACCAAAGATATTAATTTTATTGTTACTAAGAAACAGGTGAAAACTGTACATAGAGCATACAAACGGTTACAATAGGACTACGAGGCAATAATCTAAGTATAAGATAATGGAATTGCCAGCACACAAGATTTTTTTGAGGGTTTCAAACGTCTTCTACAGAGATATGACTTTAAAAGTCAAGGTATATTCTCAGATTCATATGGCATCCATTATAAGGTAACAAAGTAAAGACGTATGGAAGTGACTCAAGCCACTGATGATTATTCCTAGATTTTCAAGATATCAAACCTTTAATTATTCCTAGATTTCGTTCTACATTCTAGATTAGACATTTCAATAAATCAATGGATGTTCAGAAGATATCAAACTCCATTTTTAGTTCTAGGATTATATGCTAAATTCAGTTTTTTTGAATTCTTAACATCATAATTTAATTGTATTTTCAACAAAGTTTGTTTGCCTAATCTAACAATTTTCTGTTTAATTTGCAGGTTTGACAAACCACTATTTTTCCAAAAAGTTAATTGAATTTTTTTTATAGAAACTTAAAAAGAAGAAGACTTGGACAATCTTGGAAATCGAGCTTGAAACAAATTCTAAAACCTTTACTGATCTCACTATTAATTTTCCAGACTTCAACGGTGAAATTCCAATCAATCCAACTTCAAACCACGCTTGTAAACAAAATCTAAAAGGAAAAGTTCTTCTCAAACAATTGCCGTGAATACAAAACTGCTAAAACCTACTGCCATGAAAGTTCTTCCCGTGAATGTTAAAAATCGCAAATCCTTCTTTTTTGATATTAATTCATGCAATTCAATTTCAATCATCAAATTTTAACTAATAGTTCATTTCGCATTGTAAATAGCTCATTCAGTACAACTCATTCTTTAAAATATCAGAACAAACCTCTAACTGACAATCAAAGATACTTATCTCGTCGAAAATACCTTTCCTTAATAAAATCTATTTTACATAATTCAAGTTGCACAATTAAATCAGTAATAATAATATTTTAATTAAAAGCATTGCAAAGAATTAACTTTCTCATTTATAATTCGATAATATATTTAATTTAATTTAATTAATCAAATTACAAACATTGGTATAAACATTTATAAACATTTAATAAACTTAAATATTAAATACGCAAACACAAAACAATAAAAATGAACACAACATAATGAACCGGACAACTACACGGGGTAACACAGAGATATTCGTTCGAAAAAGAACGATGGTTTAAAAGGACCTATCAATACCTCCAACAACTTAATTATATTGAATTAGGGTACGCTCAGACCTGACAAGTAGGTGGAGCCGTTACCCGGTACCTGTGTCTGCAGGAAACATCAATGTTAGAACATATATATACTCATGTTAGAAAACACACCGTGAATAAGAATTGCAATGTAGCAGGGTACTCACGAATGAGTAACGCCACATTGTCTTCTTCACCGACACACACAAGCAAGATAAATCATAAGCAATCATTACAACATGATAACCATATGCAAAGTCATAAGAAAGAAACCATATCATGTAAGAATCTATCTCAGTATCATCAAACTAATCACAATCCAAATAATCAGGTTATCAATGTATCATCCATGAAGTACAAAATAATATAATATCAAAATCACCTCTGAATAGGAACAACATAGTATCATAATAAACTAAAACATCTATCAAGCAGAATCAAACCAAAAACAACTAAGACAGGATGTCACAGCGGGAGGGTTACTACATCCTCTAGGATAAGGCTTACTCCTGGAAGCTGCAAACTAGATACAACAAACATAGCTTAAAAAGTGTCATATACTTAACATAACAAAGTAATTTTTAGTCTAGCAAGACAACAATAAAGAAAATTACTACATCCCTTCTTCTACTATCAAATTACTCGTTATCGGATAGAGGACACTCCTCAGGGTCCTCATCTAAATCTATAATTGTCTTCATAGAAGCGGAAGACTGTATGCGATGGCTTTCCTTCTCTTCCTTAGAGAGAATAGGTACATTAGGTCCACACTAAAATAGCTAATTCCGAACAACAGACGATTTCTTCACTTTAACTATATGTCCCGATTCTACAGTCTTTTTCTTGTTGATGGTGTTTTTATGCACTTCTCAACACAGGCAGTGCGTAGGTGCACTACCTCTCTTGAAAGACAATCTCCCACAATCGAGTTGCAGAACACTATCCCAAGGTCTCTCGGATGTCAGGTCATGACAGTGCTTAGACACCTCAGTAGTTTGATGTGATTTGTTGGAATCACAAGGCGGTCTTACAGAAAACACAAAGTGTGGACACAAATCATGGAAGTTGGATCTTGAAATGGAGTTCTTTGAATGGGAAGTTGTTATGCATAGGCTGTAGGTTCAAACAGCAATATTGAACTCCATTCAGTTGTTGGATTTGGCTTTACAATGTGCAATGAACCTTGACATGGGTCAATTACTAAAAAAAAAAAAAAGGCGAAGGAGAGGAAAAGTTCCCAAGTCTGAAGCTTGCTATGAATAGTGACAATGGAGTTCCTGCAATGGACAATTCCTTAAAACAATATCCCACTTAATCAGGGATTTCACAGTATCATGGAAATTGTGCTATCTTCTAAGGGCTGCAGATATTTCATCCTTCATCCACCACATACATGCATGGATCAAAGATAAATGTTTGGAGCAGCTTTAAAATCAAGTCCAGGCTAACTTTGCACAGCTATCTACCTTCAGCAAACAGCAAAAAGTATGGACTAAGGGATCATCAACAAGGTAGGAATTTTCACAATCACCCAACATCATTCTTAAAATTTATCCAAAGAAATAAGGCAGCTAACTAACAACAATAAGATTTAAGCTAAACATCTAACATTGGAGAATGAATCAAGAAACATGGAAGAAACCAAGAGAATACACCAAGTCAATGCTATTTCTTATAAATTTCTAAAGCATGTCTTTACAACAACTCAACTCTCACTTTTGCAAATGAGGGGAGTGCTCTATTTATAGTTTTCAAAAAGTTAAATGAATGGCCAAGATTCATTCCCATTGTGTGGCCAAGATTCATTACAAAATAGGGTTTCACCTACCCCCAAATAAATTACAATTTAAAATACAATTTTGTTTCTTCCCTATTTCGTCCTCTTGTGGAAGACACTATAGCTCTTTCGTCCTATAGCCGATTGCTGTTTTCTTTGTTGTAGCTACTCTTCAAAGAGATCTTTGTCTTTGGCTGGGCTATCCTTATGATCCTTGGAAGCTGCGTGTTCTATATATTTGAGGATGACCACTTGGAGCTTGTCGATTTCAAGGATTTCACATCACAATGCCTGGTAGCTCCATTCCTTAGCGTTCTCTTCCAGCCTTTTCCAATCTTCATCATACTTCGAGCCTTGGTCCCTGAACAACTCGGATTGGTCGAAGGCGCGAGCAACAAAACTTAGGAACTCCGTTGTGATTTCTCCAGCTGTCCCGTCCTTCATCTTCTCCTAGAAGTATGGTCTGACCTTCTCTGGGTCCATTTGCACTGTGGGCATATCATAGCCTGTCATCAGCTTCAGATACTGGGCACATTCTACCCGAATTTCTTTGATCCATTCAATATCAGGATCAACCCTACCTAGGATTTGCTCCAACCTCTCCTTCTGGTTGTCGAGGTCTCTGCGCCACACATCCACTAGCCAGTGATCTTCCTTTTTCAGCCCTAGCTTCTCTTCCCACGTGGCCTCAGGCATCTGAAGGATGGCTTCGATTCTTGGGAAGGTGGAGTCGTAAGTTGTAGGGAAATTGGTGCAAAGCCTCTTTGTGTTCTCCAGGGACTGGATCAGGTCCAAGAACTTGTTGGCTATCCGCACAGCCCTGCTGATTCCCATGTTTCCGACGTATGTGACCTGTTGGAACCAATCCTCGGTGGTTTTCTCCAAGATCTTCCTTCTTTCCATTTTGTCTATCTGTTCTTTAGAGAGCAACTGTGGTGCGGCTGTGGAGGTGGTGGGTAGGTCATCCACTGAGGACCATTGATGTATGTAGTCCGTTAACGCTGCAACCTGCGCCTTGAGCTCATCCTTGGAGACCTTATCCTGCTTTATCAGGTGCACCACTGTGGCCACCGACTCCTCAAGGTTCTCGATCTTCTGTTCTCTGGTTGCAGTCCCCAAGTCAATGGTGGAGATGCTGTAACTCACCCCTGCCAAGCCAACAGTAGGCGTTGCAATTTGCGCTGCTCGGGAGCCAGAAGCATCCATTGTTATCTTGGATCGGACCTTGGGCTTCTTCTCCTTCTTTGTCGTGATCTGGGACCGAGCCAAGATGGCCTCCAACCTTGCCCTTGGGTCCTTCAGCATAGGGGTCATCTTTTCAAGCTGCTTCTCTAGCCATTCGGGCATAGCAGACTTATCCTTGGGTGAATCATGGCCGCCCTCACCCTTTTCAGTCAAAGGCAAGACCTCTGCCTCTTTCCCCTTTTGGGGTTCTCCTTTCTTTTGGGCAGCATCCTCTTCTTCGTCAGAGTCATGAATGAATATGAGGCGTTTGACAGGAAGCTTGGTGGATAACTGCTGGATGGGAGTTTCTTCTTTCGCGGCCTCTTCTTCTTTCTTCTCTTCAGTAGCCTCGGCCTTAGGGCTCTTAGCAACATGGGTCTCAGCCTCGGTTAGGTCCTTTGTCTGTTGCTCTTTTGGCGGCTGCCCTTCTTCACCATGTGGTGATCCCTCTGTTTCCTCCCCAACGCTCTTCAGTTGCTGCGCCATCTCCTCCTCAAGGTCCTCATCGAAAGTCTGGATGATTTCCTTGGCACCCGAGCCACCCTCTTCATCCCCACTCTCAGAAGAGTCTGTCTCGTCCTCCTCGTAGACCACCCTATCAATGGTTCGGTGCTCGTACTCGGGGTGCTCATAATACTCATCGGCTTCTTCCTCGATAGACTTCGAGGCCTCCTGCTCTTGCTCCTCCAACTCTTTTGAAATTTGCATTGTGGCTTCCATAGCCGACGGCCCCATCGACGGTTGTGAAGGCTGAGCTGTCACGAGGGCTTGGGCGAGGGCTGCTTGGAGAGCTGGGTCCTTTAAGATCTGTGAGAGCTCAGGGGGGAGATTTTGCATGTGCCTTGTAATAGCCTCGGACATAGTGGCAAGGGGAACAGGTGATGTTATTGTTGCCAGAGGGAGCGATGTGATTGGTGACATGGCAGCAGAAGAGGAAGGGGGAGTGGTCATGCGTGAAGAGGAGTCAACGTTAATTATTGAATCGGTCGGGGGTGAAGGGGCAAGATGGACAGAAATGTCCACAGTCGGCGGAGATGCGGCGACCGTAGCCAGGGAGACAGGCGGGGCAACAGAAGGAGTAGGAAGAGCCAAGGGAGGCTGCAACTCTGTCGTACCCACTGCCTGTTTAAGCCTTTTGGGAGATGGGCCTCCCGTTTCTTTCTTTGCCTAGGCCTTGGGATCAGGAGACTGAGCGGTCTCTGTTTCCTTCCTCTTCTGGGACCTGGTGACTAGAGGAGACTTGGAGGTCTCGCCAGTCGATGTGGTGGCAGTGACATCCTCTGTGGCACTTGGCTCGCTTTTGAGCCCTTCATAGGTAAGGATCATCCCTTGTTGCTTCAGATGTGCCACCTGCCCATCGACCCACTCCCAGGTACGAGTTATGATTGGCTGGGTGATGGTGTCTAGGTCATCGACCTCCTGTTCGTCCCAGTCGATTGATGGTATACGTAGGTTGGTGACTGCAGGGTACCTTAGGTGCATAATGGTGGACTCATCCTCCTCCACTTGATCTGGTACCGGGAATGGCTGCACCCTCCTCAGGAATAGTATCGTCATGCGCATGTAGTGCCTTGCGCGCACCTCTTTGTCGTCTTTGCAATCGGCCCAGAAATCTTTAATGTGGTATTGATGGGCATAGGCCAGCCCCAGTGCTTTCTTGACATGGCCATGTGGGTCCATCCGCAGGCGAGCAGTGTACCAGTCAAAATGGTAATCCTTGAGCTCCTTCTAAAAGTTACTGGCACATTGGGATGTTTGTAGTTGGTACATGCCTTGGCCGAGGGTCATGGGATAGGAGATCCCCATTATATGTTTGTTGCTGAAGATTGCCTGGAGGTGTTGGAGCTACCGAGAAAGCTCCAGGAGGATGATCATGTCATTGGGGTAGCGGGGCAATCTATTCGGCCTTTCGGTGAAACCCTGGGCCCAGATATATGTAAACTTGGGGAACTGGATGAACAGGAAAGCGTATTGCTTTAGGAGCGCCCTGGCGCTGTGGGAGACCCTCCTCTTGAAGTCTCCAGCGATCACCCTGATTATGTGGCCTATGAAGGCGTCATTGACCCGGCAGTACTCCTTCTTGAAGTTGTGGTATTGGAGCTGCGGGTACTTGTCATAGGCTTTAAGCCCTCACTTCTGCCCCTGATCGGGCGCTACAAACAGCCCGCTATATTGTCTTCGATCTGCCAGGGAGTAGACGAGGTAGGAGGTCATGTAAAATTTGGAAGTCTTCTTCATGTTGATGAACTGCTCATGGAAGTAGTCGCTAATAATGCCTCCCCAGTAGAATGAGACCTTGGTCGTGACGTCCTCATTTCCCCGCAGGATCTGCTCAATAAAATAGGCCATCCATTCTTGGAAGAAGGCGGCCGTTGGAAGACCTCTGACCCTGCTCAACAAGGTTACCAAGTCGTGGTAATCCTCGTGGAAATCGCTACGAAATAGTTCCTGGGAAACCTTCGCAATGTTGCCCCTTTTTTCCTTAAGCCAATAGAGGTTGATTGACTTCTTGCATCCTCCCAGATTGGCATCCCACGCCGCTTGGCATTCTTCTAGTGTGGGGACCTCCATTTGTTGGAATGTGGGAATGTGGAATGTCTTGGTGATCCCCTCTAGCGACATGTCTGCAAGGATGTTTCCCTCCTTATCCATGATTGTTCTGGTGTCTAGCTAATAGGCTTCTCGGCAAGCCATCACTAATTCGGGCGCCACGAGCGAGGGAGGGAAACCGGCGGCCTTAGCCAATCCACTCTGCCGTATTAATCTGGCGTTCTTTGTTGTCGGGTTGACCCTGACCCTCTGAGTGAATTCATCTATATCAACCTGGCCAATATTGGTATCTGAAACCTCATTTCAGTCGGTGGTGACTTTTGAGTGGAGCGGTTCGCCCTGAAACTGATACTTCATTTGATCTTTGTCCTCCTTTCCCCGAGCGGCCCTCCCTAACTTCTTGCCCTTATCCTTCTCGGTGGATGCCGCTGAAGTTCCCGCTCCCGATTCTATATATTCTGCAAGCAAGGGAAAAGTCAGCACAATAAAATATCAAAAGCGTTCATGTTAGCCCTTATCTTGAAAATAACATCTAAATAATCAATCAAGTATATCATAAATCTTATCTTTAAACATTATTGATCTTCGTTTCAGGGCATTTGGACAATCCAGGCCCGGAGGGCTGGACTTCCCTGGCAGGGATGATGTCTAGAAGGGAAAATGCAATGGAAAGCTCCTGGAGGCCTTTCTTGGCCAAATTTTAATGTTTTAGGAGGCTTATGATGAAGAGGGTTAAAATTTAGCATGTGGGTCGAGGTTGGATTCCAGATTTAGGTTTGCTAGGATCGATCTAGGAGGACTCAGAGGTTTCAAGCTGGGAAGCTGTCGAGAGATGGCCGTTGGTGATGGCGGACAGCAGGCGAAAATTCGGCGGCGGAAGTCCGAGGGTCGGGGTCCAGGGGGCCAAAGGACGGCCGGCATGTGTTTATCATTTAGGCTTGGCAGCATTTGGTCTAGCGGGGCCTGGAGGCCGGGGAGACGGCGAGAAGTTTCGGTGACAACACACGGCAGATGGAAGCTCAGGGTCCGGCGACCAGGCGGACGGGGCGAAGTTTCCGAGAACAGAAGTCCGGGAGACGGGGCCCGGGGACGCGAAAGCCGCCCCCGCAAAGGAACGAGCCAACGACGGAGAGGAAGGCGGGGCCTGGAGCCCGGAAGGCATTGATGTCCTCGCCGAAAGAATGCACAGTGGGGCCAACGGAAAATTGAGCAGGGAAACCTGCCGTCCGGGACCCGAAGGCAAAAAAAGGATGGGTCGAATTATTCTGCCAAGGGTTCAATAAGCTGAAGCATCGACGGAGCCTGGAGGGCGGGACGCCGGGTGACGTTCGCCGTTTGGAGAAGGCGAACCTCCGGCGGAACTCCAGAGGTGGAACTCCGAGGTTCCGGGCCCGGGACGACCAAAGGGCACGGGTTAGGTTTCAAGCTTTCACGGCAGAGCAGAGACCGGGATCCGGCAGCCGGGGAGGCAGGGCAGTTTGGCCGTTCAAGCTCGGCGGAAGGCAAATGGAAGTCTGAGGGAGGAAACCCGATGGACCGGGCCCGGAGAGGAGGATTGCCGTCGGCGGGTGTTTGAAGATTTGAGAATTCTGACGGCGAAGGCGGGTCTCGGGCCTGGGGTGAGGAATCGCCCTGCGCGAAGAACAGCCGCGCCACGGAAAAGTTCTGAATCAGCGACGAAGGCATCTTAGGTGTTTTACTTGGTTTTCTACCACATGGGTTTGGTGTGCAATCTAGTTTTCTACCCCTTTATGCCTCCCTAACAATTTGTTCATTTATCTAGATGTTTCGAAATCACGAAAACGATGGTCGGGAGGGCGAGAGGATGGCCTACCTCGAAACACGCTAGGCGGGGGACGTGGGATTTACACACGGTCGATGGACTGATGCCGAGGGCGATGATCGCGACGTAGTCGAAGGCGGTGGGCTCCAGATGATTACTTCCAATTCGCCCCAATCCTGTAGAATGATAATGACTGTCTAGATTGGGCTTTTTATACCCAAACCGCTATGAATGACTGCAATAAATACTCGTACGGCCGCAGGAAAAGTCGTTGGATTTGAATTTAGGTCGGTGGCGGCGGCGGAAACGCCAGGGCCCGGCGACCGGGAAGACGTGAGGTGACGGTCACCGTATGATTTTTGCTAATTTTGAACAACGACGACGAGGAGCGGAACGGGGCCTAGAGGGCGAGAAGCCGGCAGACATCCCCCGTCAGGGGCGACGAAACCGCCACGGAATTCTGGACGGCCGAGCCCAGAAGCGTACACGGCAGACAAGCCATGGCGAAGACCTCGACGGAGATAAGGCAGGCAGGGCCTGAGGAGCGGGAGGTCGCGGGAGGTTTGCCATCGCGGACGGCGAGACCGAGACGGAAGTCCAGAAGCGGACTTCCGGGGTCCGGGGCCCGAAGGGGCAGGCACCGCCCCGAAAATTTTGCAACAAGTTTCAGACGGAGGGCGGCAGGTTGGACCCCGAGGTCCGAAAAGACGCTCGGCGAACGCCGAAGGGACGGAATTTCCAGAGGGGAAACCCGAAGAGAGAACCCCGGACAACCGAACCTGGAAGGGCCCATGGCCGTTTCAGAGCCAAAATGCCAGAGGGACTCCCCGAGGCCCGGAAAGGCAGCAAAAAACCAAAAGCGGAGGCATGATCAATTTATAATGGAACTTTGGAGCAACATCGACCATCCAAAACATCAAAAAGAGGGGCACACAAAATGAGGCGACCCAAAAAGGACCTGACGAGGCAAAAGAAACGAGGGTCCCCTTTCCGAACGGGGTGTGTGTGCTGAGGGCACAACAAATGGCGACTCCGCTGGATAACGCTCCCGAGCGTTCTAGGGATAAATATTCATTTAGGACCTAGAATCTCTGGTTTCGCAGACCAGGAGTGGCTTCCAAAGATGAATCTGAGAGAACGAGATCCATAATTGGGTCAGCTTACAGGACATCTCGAAAGTGTGTGTGTAGTGAGTTCATTCATTTCCTAGGGATAGTGACCAGGGTTACCAATTCAACCGAGTGAGCTACATAAATCGCCTAACACCAAAAGTAACCTGGACATTGCCCCACTGCCAGCCAGGTGTCCATAGCCCCGGTGGAGTTGTCGCTACAATCTCACGGATATTGCTCTACTGCCGGCCGGGGTCCATAGCCCCGATAGAGTTATCCAAACACCCATACGGTCATTTATTTCCTTTTCCAGAAGTCATTTTTTCTTTTTTTTGCTTTGATATCTCACTTCTCTTGTACCATTTAGTTCGACCGGGTAAGCATTCAATCGTACAATGGGTTTGAGACTGTAGTGGTCACTGGAGTAGACTTGAGATTTTGCACTCACTAGGGTGTCATGACGACCATAGTACGGTCCTTCAGAAATTATTATTATGTGCTTTGTGCGAGATCTGAGATGTGGGTAAGAAGATCCAGCTAAGGGTCAAGTTCTAAGCAGATTTCAAACAAGGAAATCATTCACGGACAGCTTTCAAAGACCGTTAATCGAGAGTGAATGCTTAGCCAAAGGACACAAAGAACAGACAACAAAGTGAATCGCTTGTCAAGCAAGAACGACCACCACAAAAGAGCGGGGAACATCTTTCGAAACAAAACCGCCGGGAGGGAGAAAACAAAAAGCGACGCAAACAAAACGCGAACAAGCCAGAAAGAAAACTACCCTAGCCTATGTACAGGTATTTACAACGAAGAGCTCGAAGGAGCTCAAGCCTAGAAATAATGCTTCAAGTGCTGCCCGTTGACTGACAACGAGACATTCTCACCGGTTAAGGTCTTTAGGCGGAAGGCATTATCTCCCAAAATCTCAGCTATTTGAAAGGGGCCAAGCCAAAGCTTGTCGAATTTGTTATGTCCCCATTTTTTCTCATGGGCCTTGTCCCAATATAGAACCAAATTTGCAATTCTAAAGGCCTTAATCTTGGCTCGGCGATCGAACCATCTCTTAACTACGCCCTGATGTTTGGCAAAATTTTCTATTGCGCGGTTTCGTACTCCTCTAGATGCAAGAGCTCAGCTAACCGAGCTTCCCTACGATCTCCTCCCTCATAAAAATCGTTGATGAAATGAAGAGTAGGAATCTTCAGATGGATGGGGAATATAGGCTCTAGGCCATAAACAAGGTGGAACGGGGAATCGCAAAGGGCAGTCTTGTGGCGAGTGTGATCAGCCCAAAGGGCGAAACGGAGCTGGGTATGCCAGTCCTTGGGATTCCTATCTAGCAGCTTCTTAATCACGGTAATTAAGTTTTTATTCGTGGACTTAGCAAGGCCATTGCCCTGAGTGTAGTAATTGGACGAGAATTTAAGGGCCATTCCATAGTCAAACGCCCAACTAGCAAATTTTAATGAAGCAAATGCAGGTCCATTATCACATACCAAAGCATACGGACAACCAAAGCGATTTAAAATGAAACTTTCTAGAAAATTAGTAACTACTTCAGTTGTGCATTACTTACATACTATTGCTTCCATCCATCTAGTACAATAATCAGTAGTGGTAAGAATGTACCTATGTCTCGCAGATGATGGAGGGCTTACCGGACTGATGAAGTCGAGACCCCATTGCGCAAAAGGCCTTACCTCCAGCACAGGCTGCAGTGGGACAGCAGCATTCTTCTCCCTGGTGGCAGCGGTTTGACATGTGTGACATGAACGAGCGTGGCAATGGGCGTCTTTGAAGAAGATCAACCAATAATACCCTGCTCTCAATATCTGATGTGCTATGGAGGAACCAGAACCATGGCCCATGCCAAATTTATTGTGAAACTCTTTCAAGACGCGTTCTGCTTCTTCCTTACCAAGGCATCTCAGATAAATGCCTTCATGATTCCTCTTGTAGAGAATGGAACCTTGTAACATGTAGCTACTACTTTTCAATCTCAGGGCCCACTTTTGGACTCCTTGTAGGTGCGGCAGACACTTATGGTTCAGCAAATAGTATACGACATTCTAGTACCACTCTCCGGGGGAGACATCCTCAAGCTGGTACTGTTGCACAGTGAGTTCAGGTCTAGCTTCTCCTGCTGTTTCGGCAATTGTGCGGGTGAGTGCCTGCCCTCTCACCAGTTTCATCGGTTGGATCTCCATATCATACTCTTGGAGCAGGGTGACCCACTTAGCCCTTCATTCGCCCAATTCATTCTGCATGAGCAGCGTTTTTACCGCTAGGTCGGGGACAATGGCAAACACCTTGTTGCGTAGAATGTAGTTTCTAAATTTCTTCACTCCTCTGACGAGAGCATACGCCTACTTTTTTATGTTGTGATAGCGCAATTCAGCATCCTTAAGGGGAGCACTCATGAAGGTGATCGCATGCTCGTTTCCTTCATCGTCTTTCTGGGTCAACATGCTAGCACATGAATGCTCTGAAGCAAATGAGTAGATGTAGAATGACTTCAGATAGTCTGGGCTAACTAACACAGGTGCCTCTGCGATAGCCCGTTTGATTTCCTCGAAGGATTGTTTGGCATCCGGTGTCCATTCAACTTTGGCGTCTTGTTTGAGCATGGCATTAAGAGGTTTGACAATTTCTGCGAAACCTGTAATGAATTTCCGGACAAAGTTGATCTTTCCAAAGAAAGATTTTAATTCCTTCTTGCTGCCCGGGGGCAAAATTTTGAGTAAGGACTCGATGCGCTCAGGATCAATGGAGATTCCTTGCTCCGAGATGATGTGCCTGAGCAATCTGCCTTCAGTCACTCTGAAAATGCACTTCTTGGGGTTGAGGGAAACCTCGAACTCTCTACATCTCTGAAATACTTTGCATAAGTCGGAGACGTGATCGCCCCGTCTCTTAGAAAATACGGTCAAATCATCCATGTAGATGATTATGCACTTGCCAATTAGGTCCTTGAAGGCGATATCCATGGCGCGTTGAAAAGTGGCACCGACGTTGATGAGTCCGGAAAGCATTCTTTTGTATGCAAACGTCCCGCACTTAGTAGTAAACGCTGTCTTATGACGATCCTCATATTGTACCATTACCTGGTTATACCCAGAGTATCCGTTGAGGAACGACATCATCTGGGAGTCGTTGACGATTTGCAGCACCTCATCTAGCGAAGGTACCGAATAGTTGTCTTTCTCTGAAGTGCAGTTCAGATTGCGAAAATCTACACACAATCTAATCTCTCCATTCTTTTTCCTGACCGAGACCAAATTGGCCACCCACGTGAAGTGCCTGACTGGGAAAATGATTCTTGCTGAGAGCAATTTCTGCACCTCCTTGTAAACGACAGGTTCCGGCAAGGCATTGATAGGGCGCTGCTATTGGCGGAATGGCCTCACTTCTGTCTTAAGAGGGATAGTGTGTGTAATGACAAAAGTGTCATAAGTTTTTAAATCTTCGTAGCTCCATGCCACCATGTCATGGTATCATCGTAACGCATCCGTAATTCCTCTTCTTTCCTCCGGCGTGCACACCTTGCCGATAAAAATATTCTTGACCTCCTCGGCTGTCCCAAAGTTGTGTGCATCGCACTGGTTACTTATGGCCTCCTTTTTCATTTACTGATCCTGATCTCTGATCTGATCCAAGTCGAACATGCGTTCCAGCTGAACCATACCTCTGGGGATTGTGTTAGTCTTGAGGTTGATAACCCCTTCTATATCCAGTTCGGCCTCCTGTGGATCAGCTTCGTCAATTATTTGAGCTGCGAAGATGTCAGAACTTGTGATCAACTGAAGGATATGCTTGTCGTCATTGAAGACTTGCATGTGAGTGAGATTATCTGGGATTGATGGCGTGGATGTTAGCTCAACAGTGAATTTCTTGAGTCCAGATAGAGAGAGGGGTTGTAGCGTGCTAGCTGCTTGAGACAAGGCATCAGCTGTGCGATTCTGAGTACGAGGGATCAATTGTATATTAAATACATCTAAACCCTCCAAAATATCCCAGACCCTATGCATATAGTTTGAGTCTCTGATCATGACAGGAATACAACTTTCTGACCTACTTAACTACGAGCTGGGAATCCCTGAAAATATGTAGCACTTTTACATTTTTCTTCAAGGCCATAGGAAGGCCAAGGACTAAAGCTTCATATTCCGCTACATTATTGGTGCAATAGAACTGTAATCGGTGGGCAGGGAGAAATGTTTTACCTGTTGGGCTGATGAGTTCGAATCCAACTCCAACTCCTTGCCTGGACTTTGATCCATCAAATCGGAGTGTCTAGCACGCAGAGGATTCCTTGTCTTCGGGTCCAATTAAGCTTCTGTTCCCTTTTGGCTGGACGACTGACCCTGTGATCCTAGGGGAGTTTTCTAGTTCGAGGCAATGATCAACAGGTGGTTCTACTGGCGTCTCCTTTGGCGTTTCCATCTGGAGGGCAGCTGATTTTCTAACATGCGCCACTGCTGCTTGACACAAGCAACAGTCAAACTCAGAGTGTCAGCATTGTGAACCCTACACCAATTCGGCAATAAGAGATCCTAGAAATTCATTCGGGCTCCTAGACTGAGCTGATCCCTTGCACACTTCTCCACAAATTCCTAGAAACCGTTCAGCAATCCCCAGTCATCCTCCTTATCCGGCTCATCATCTGCTTGCACCAATGTTTCTGTGTCTGGGGGCATTCGTGTAGGATCGGCCGCAGGGCTACACAACACCAGTAACACTTCATCTACATGTTCTTCCTGAAGCTCGATCTCATTTTGGTAGGCAAAAGGACGATAATTCCCTAAATCGGTCTTGGCAAACAACACCTCGTTGAGGTTGTTGTATTCCGTGATCATGTACTTCATACGGGGCTCACGGTTGATACGGATCTAATTTGGCAGCCCCTTCTATGGCAGCCACATGTGAGAAAGGTCTGTGGCGGTATATTCATTCAGTGCCTTGGTGAATTCCCTTCCCAAAATAATTCCATATGCATCGGGAATATCAGCCACTTGAATATCAATAACCTGCTGTATCCGCGGGTCTACGGCAATCTGCATCGGGATACAGTTTATTTCACCCATGATGTTGATCTCTGTTTTGTCCAGTTGGGTCACCTTTCTCTTGGAAGGCATGGGAGTGATGCCAAGAGCTTTGCAAATAGCCAAAGGCATGACATTGGCAGACACTCCTGAATCGAGCAAGCAGTTATGCAGGTTTTTTCCAAAGACCCTAATGGTAGTCAGGAAAGGGGGAGTTTCCGATCTTCCCTGGAGGATGCCCGTAGGTGTGTCCATATGAGCTATTTGACCTTTGTTCTTATCATTGTCCATATTCCTGGTCTTCTTAAATAGCTAGTCTTTGGAAAGCTCCCTATTAGTCCTTTCTGGCCCCTTTTCAACTTGCTTACTTGCTGACTGATTTATGGGAACATCGTTCCTTCTTCCGGTATTATCCTGTATCTCTGGTTCTTTCCTAGGCTCTTCAAAGGTTACCCTCTTAGCTGGTGTTTCTTGTGTCACACTAGAAGATGGAGTCCCATTAAGGACCTTAAAGAAGGCGTGTCTTACGACAGGAACTTTGAGTAACTCGAAGGCAGATAAGCTGATTTTTACCTTTTTGAACTCTTCTGCTACATATTCGCCCATTTGCTCGATTTCTGAACTAAAAGTCTGACCTATAGCAGAACTAGGGGTTTGGAGCTTCGTTTTCCCAGGCAGATTTTGGGGTTGGCCTTGAGGTTGATTTTGCGACTAGTTTTGAAATCTGTTCTTGTTGAGGTATTGGGTGGGTATATGAGGAATCCTAGGGTTATTACTGGCATTGGGATCAAGCAGAGTGGCGAAATTGTTTGGTGGGGTAGAAGTTGTGAAGAGTCCACTCGCTTGCCTATTCCTAAGGAAGTAGAGACTCGACCGTTGATGGAACATGTGGACCTCGTCCACAAATGGTTCTTCTTCACCTACCGGACCATTATCTACTGAATCAAAGAGCTGGGCCAAGGTTTGTTCATTACTTACCTCCTGCTCTTCTTCATCCTCAATAGGAGTATGCTCGACTTTGGGCTCGTTGCGGTCACCTTGTGAAAACGGTGCTTGATTAACCACGAGACAAGAGGAATCATAGGGCTCTGATGGGACGATGTCCCTGCAGCTGGCATTGTCGACCGCGTTTTGTACCTCCACTTGGAAAATCTCAGCAGCTATCTGGAACTCGGGACAATCTAGCTCAGAATGTCTGCTGGTTTTGTGAAGATGACACCATCTGGATAAGGCTGCTTCGGCCAAATACACACCACTAGATGTTTTGTCATTGCTTGTCGGTTGATCGAAAGGCGTGGGGACACCACCATTGTTGGGCCTGGTGTTCCACGTGCGATTCTACCTCTGAGAAGGTCTCATTTCTGCATTTTGATTAGCATTTTTCCCCCTCTCATAATTCAGTCCGGAGGAGGTGCCTACTTCACGATTATCCCTGTTATCTCTATTGTCTCGGTTGAGATTGGCCTAGAAATTACGCTGGGAGGCCTGCAACTGATTATTCTGATTCTTCAGGTGCGTCATTTCTATGGACATTTTCTTGATCATTTCTGTAAGTTCCTCCAACTTACCTTTCTCAGTTGCGCCTCCAGGCGACGGGGCCGGATTTTGGAGAAAAGCGGGCGGGGTTGCCGGCTGATTCTAATAGGCTGGAGGAAAGTCTGGTCCTGACAGGTACAACGGTGCCTGGGGCTATTGGGAATACGCCTGCTATTATGGAGTAGCCTGAGAGTAGTGGTACTACTGCTGGGGCTGCAGATAGGAGGCCGCAGGAGGCGCATAATTCAATGGCTACCCTAGATGTGGCACCATAGGCAATTGAGGTACTTGGTTCATAAGAGGGGTTTGGTGAGCAAACGCCTGATTAAGCCCCTGAATTTGCATTGGGTGGGCTACCGGCCCCAAAGAAGGTAGCGGGCCAGAGATATTCTGCCCCAAGTCCACACTGGCGACAACAGCTTCCGTGTAAGCGGTCACCAAGGTAGCGGGCGGTGGGCGCATCCTTTTCACCAAGGCCGACGTGAGGTTGTCCAGTGCCACGTAGTAGACCGGGAGAGCTAGTGCATCATTATGGAGGTATGGATCCTGAAGCCTCGTGTGAGCCCGATGGAAGTGGTCATTGAAGGAGCCAATAGGTTCGTTGACCTCCCTTCTGACAGACATGAACTGTTTGTAAAGGTCCGCAGGGTTAATGGGGATCTTGTATTTCTGCAGGAAGACATTCTTCATCAGGTTCCACGAGGTAATGGATCCCCTTGGTAGATTGATGTACCAATAGAAAGCCTCTTCACCCAATGAATGCGGAAAAATGTGACATACAACGTCCTCGTGGTCAACCTGCATTTCGGTGATCGCCGTCTCGAATATTTTGATATGCTCGTCAGCGGTTCTTTGCAGATCATGTGGATGGAATTTCGAACAAAAACTTTCCAGATTCTTGGGCATATCATTGTAGACAGCAAAAGGTATCGGCGAGGGGTTATGCGCTAACCAAGCCATGGAGGGTTGCGGAGGTGGCACTTGCTGTTGGAAAACGAGAATTTGGGGTTGTATTTACAACACAACAGCAATTTGAGGTTGCACTTGAGCTATGACTGCCTGGACTGTGCCTTGGGCTGGAAGGGCTGGGAGAGGAGCAATCCCCTGGCTGCCGGAGATAGGAGGTGCAAATGCAGTTTGAGATGGTTGGGTGGAAGATGATGGCTAGCCAAATGAAGGTGAGGGTGAAATGGAGGCAGATGGAATGGAGGAAGAGGAAGAGGCAACGTTACTCCCTTGAGCCCGCTTTGCCCTGGTGGGAGGTTGCAATTCTTCAAATTCTCCCTTGTTTGGCATTGACCGTAGAACTCTTTGAAATCTTTCCGGGGAGAATGATCCGATTCGATCCAGCTTCGCTTTATCCCATAGCTAAGTATTTCGAGCGTGGCCCTCCTTCTAGCGCCAGTTCTGTTGATGGTGTTTTTATGCACTTCTCAACACAGGTAGTGCGTAGGTGCAATACCTCTCTTAAAAGACAATCTCCCACAATCGAGTTGTAGAACACTATCCCAAGGTCTCTCGGATGTCAGGTCATGACAGTGCTTAGACACCTCAGTACCTTGATGTGATTTGCTGGAATCACAAAGCGGTCTTACAGAAAACACAAAGTGTGGACACAAAGAATGGAAGTTGGATCTTGAAATGGAGTTCTTTGAACAAGAAGTTGTTATGCACAGGCTGTAGGTTCAAACAACAATCTTGAACTCTATTCAGTTGTTGGATTTGGCTTTACAATGTGCAATGAACCTTGACATGGGTCAGTTACTAAAAAAAAAAAAGGGCGAAGGAGAGGAAAAGTTCCTAAGTCCGAAGCTTGCTATGAATAGTGACAATGGAGTTCCTACAATGGAAAATCCCTTAAAACAATATCACACTTAACCAGGGATTTCACAGTATCATGGAAATTGTGCTATCTTCTAAGGGCTGCAGATATTTCATCCTTCATCCACCACATATATGCATAGATCAAAGATAAATGTTTGGAGCAGCTTTAAAATCAAGTCTAGGCTAACTTTGCACAGCTATCTACCTTTAGCAAATAGCAAAAAGTATGGACTAAGGAATCATCAACAAGGCAGGAATTTTCACAATCACCCAACAACATTCTTAAGATTTATCCAAAGAAATAAGGCAGGTAACTAACAACAATAAGATTTAAGCTAAACATCTAACATTCGAGAATGAATCAAGAAACATGGAAGAAACAAAGAGAATACACTAAGTCAATGCTATTTCTTATAAATTTCTGCAGCATGTATTTACAACAACTCAACTCTCACTTTTGCAAATGAGGGGAGTGCTCTATTTATAGTTTTCAAAAAGTTAAATGAATGGCCAAGATTCATTCCCATTGTGTGGCCAAGATTCATTACAAAATAGGGTTTCACCTACCCCCAAATAGATTACAATTTAAAATACAATTTTGTTTCTTCCCTATTTCGTCCTCTTGTGGAAGACACTATAGCTCTTTCGTCTTGTAGCCGATTGTTGTTTTCTTTGCTGTAGCTACTCTTCAAAGAGATCTTTGTCTTTGGCTGGGCTATCCTTCTGATCGTCGGAAGCTGCGTGTTCTATATATTTGAAGATGACCGCTTGGAGCTTGTCGATTTCAAGGATTTCATATCGCAATGCCTGGTAGCTCTATTCCTTAGCGTTCTCTTCTAGCCTTTTCCAATCTTCATCATACTTCGAGCCTTGGTCCCTGAACAACTCGGATTGGTCGAAGGCGTGGGCAGCAAAACTCAGGAACTCCGTTGTGATTTCTCTAGCTGTCCCGTCCTTCATCTTCTCCTGGAAGTATGGTCTGACCTTCTCTGGGTCCATTTGCACTGTGGGCATATCATAGCCCGTCATCAGCTTCAGATACTGGGCACATTCCGCCTGGATTTCTTTGATCCATTCAATATCAGGATCAACCCTGCCCAGGATTTGCTCCAACCTCTCCTTCTGGTTGTCGAGGTCTCTGCGCCACACATCCACTAGCCAGTGATCTTCCTTTTTCAGCCCTAGCTTCTCTTCCCACGTGGCCTCAGGCATCTGAAGGATGGCTTCGATTCTTGGGAAGGTGGAGTCCTAAGTTGTAGGGAAATTGGTGCAGAGCCTCTTTGTGCTCTCCAGGGATTGGATCAGGTCCAAGAATTTGTTGGATGTCTGCAAAGCCCTATTGATTCCCATGTTTCTGACGTATGTGACCTGTCGGAACCAATCCTTGGTGGTTTTCTCCAAGTTCTTCCTTCTTTCCATTTTGTCTATCTGTTCTTTGGAGAGCAACTGTGGTGTGGCTGTGGAGGTGGTGGGTAGGTCGTCCACTGAGGACCATTGTTGTATGTAGTCCGTTAACGCTGCAACCTGCACCTTGAGCTCATCCTTGGAGACCTTGTCCTACTTTATCAGGTGCACCACTGTGGCCAACGACTCCTCAAGGTGCTCAACCTTCTGTTCTCTAGTTGCGGTCCCCAAGTCAATGGTGGAGATGCTGTAACTCACCCCTGCCTGGCCAATAGTAGGTGTTGCAATTTGCGCTGCTTGAGAGCCAGAAGCATCCATTGTTATCTTGGATCGGACCTTGGGCTTCATCTCCTTCTTTGTCATGATCTGGGACTGAGCCAAGATGGCCTCCAACCTCGGCCTTGGGTCCTTCAGGACAGGGGTCGTCTTTTCAAGCTGCTTCTCCAGCCATTCAGGCACAACAGACTTATCCTTGGGTGAATCATGGCCGCCCTCACCCTTTTCAATCAAAGGCAAGAGCTCTGCCTCTTTCCCCTTTTGGGGTTCTCCTTTCTTTTGGGCAGCATCCTCTTCGTCATCGGAGTCATAAACGAATATGAGGTGTTTGACAGGAAGCTTGGTGGATAACTGTTGGATGGGAGTTTCTTCTTTCGCGGCCTCTTCTTCTTTCTTCTCTTCAGTAGCCTCGGCCTCAGGGCTCTTGGCAACATGGGTCTCAGCCTCGGTTAGGTCCTTTGTCTACTGCTCTTCTGGTGGCTGCCCTTCTTCACCATGTGGTGATCCCTCTGTTTCCTCCCCAATGCTCTTTAGTTGCTGCGCCATCTCATCCTCAAGGTCCTAATCGAAAGTCTGGATGATTTCCTTGGCACCCAAGCCACCCTCGTCATCCTCACTCTCAGAAAAGTCTGTCTCGTCCTCCTCGTAGACCACCCTATCGATGGTTCGGTGCTCGTACTCGGAGTGCTCATAATACTCATCGGCTTCTTCCTCGACAGACTTCGAGGCCTCCTACTCTTGCTCCTCCAACTTTTTTGAAATTTGCATTGTGGCTTCCATAGTTGGCAGCCCCGTCGGCGGTTGTGAAGGCTGAGCTGTCGCGAGGGCTTGGGCGAGGGCTGCTTGGAGAGCTGGGTCCATTAAGATCTATGAGAGCTTAGGGGGAGATTTTTCATGTGCCTTATAAGAGCCTCGAGCATAGTGGCAAGGGGAACAGGTGATGTTATTGTTGCCAGAGGGAGCGATGTGATTGGCGACATGGCAGCAGAAGAGGAAGGGGGAGTGGTTATTCCAGAAGAGGAGTCAACGTTAATTACTGACTCGGCCGGGGGTGAAGGGGCAAGATGGATAGAAATGTCCACCGCTAGCGAAGATGCAGTGACCGTAACCACGGAGATGGGCGGGGCAACAGAATTAGCAGGAAGAGCCGAGGGAGGCTGCAACTCTGTCGTGCCCACTACCTGTTTAAGCCTTTTGGGAGATGGGCCTCTCGTTTCTTTCTTTGCCTGGGCCTTGGGATCAGGAGACTGAGCGGTCTATGTTTCCTTCCTCTTCTGGGACCTGGTGACTGGAGGAGACTTGGAGGTCTTGCCAGTCGATGTGGTGGCAGCGACATCCTCTGTGGCACTTGGCTCGCTTTTGAGCCCTTCATAGGTAAGGATCATCCCTTGTTGCTTCAGATGTGCCACCTGCCCATCGACCCACTCCCGGGTACGAGTTATGATTGGCTGGGTGATGGTGTCTAGGTCATCGACCTCCTGTTCGTCCCAGTCGATTGATGGTATAGGCAGGTTGGCAACTGCATGGTACCTCGGGTGCATAATGGTGGACTCATCCTCCTCCACCTGATCCGGTACCGGGAGTGGTTGCACTCTCCTCAGGAATAGTACCGTCATGCGCATGTAGTGCCTTGCGCGCATCTCTTTGTCGTCTTTGCAATCGGCCCAGAAATCTTCAATGTGGTATTGATGGGCATAGGCCGGCCCCAGCGCTTTCCTGACATGGCCATGTGGGTCCATCCACGGGCGAGCAGTGTACCAGTCAAAATGGTAATCCTTGAGCTCCTTCTCAGAGTTACTGGCACATTGGGATGTTTGTAGTCGGTACATGCCTTGGCCGAGGGTCATGGGATAAGAGATCCCCGCTATATGTTTGTTGCTGAAGATTGTCTGGAGGTGTCTGAGCTGCCGAGAAAGCTCCAGGAGGATAATCCTATCATTGGGGTAGCGGGGCAATCTATTCGGCCTTTCGGTGAAACCCTGGGCCCGGATGTACGTAAACTTGGGGAACTGGATGAATAGGAAAGCGTATTGCTTTAGGAGCGCCCTGGCACTGTGGGAGACCCTCCTCTCGAAGTCTCCAGCGATCAACCTGATTATGTGGCCTATGAAGGCGTCATTGACCCAACAGTACTCCTTATTGAAGTTGCGGTATTGGAGCTGCGGGTACTTGTCATAGGCTTTAAGCCCTCGCTTCTGCCCCTGATCGGGCGCTACAAACAGCCCGCTATATTGTTTTTGATCTGCCAGGGAGTAGACGAGGTAGGAGGTCGTGTAAAATTTGGAAGTCTTCTTCACGTTGATGAACTGCTCATGGAAGCAGTCGCTAATGATGCCTCCCCAGTAGAATGAGACCTTGGTCGTGACGTCCTCATTTCCCCGCAGGATTTGCTTAATAAAATAGGCCATCCATTCTTGGAAGAAGGCAGTCATTGGAAGAACCCTGACCCTGCTCAACAAGGTTACCAAGTCGTGGTAATCCTCGTAGAAATCGCTACGAAAGAGTTCCTGCGGAACCTTCGCAGTGCTGCCCCTTTTTTCCTTAAGCCAATAAAGGTTGATTGACTTCTTGCATCCTCCCGGATTGGCATCCCACGCCGCTTGGCATTCTTCTAGTGTGGGGACCTCCATCTGTTGGAACGTGGGAATGTGGAATGTCTTGGTGATCCCCTCTGGGGACATGTCCGCAAGGATGTTTCCCTCCTTATCCATGATTATTTTGGTGTCTAGCTGATAGGCTTCTCGGCAAGCCATCACTAATTCGGGCGCCACGAGCGAGGTAGGAAAACCGGCGGCCTTAGCCAATCCACTCTGCCGTATTAATCTGGCGTTCTTTGTTGTCAAGTTGAACTGACCCTCTGAGTGAATTCATCTATATCAACCTGGCCAATATTGGTATCTGAAACCTCCTTCCAGTCGGTGGTGACCTTTGAGTGGAGCATTTCGCCCTGGAACTGATACTTCATTTGATCTTTGTCCTCCTTTCCCCAAGTGGCCCTCCCTGACTTCTTGCCCCTATCCTTCTCGGCGGATGCCCCTGAAGTTCCCGCTCCCGATTCCATATATTTTGCAAGCAAGTGCAAAGCACAATAAAATATCAAAAGCATTCATGCTAGCCCTTATCTTGAAAATAACATCTAAATAATCAATCAAGTATATCATAAATCTTATCTTTAGACATTATTGATCTTTGTTTCAGGGCATTTGGATAATTCAGGCCCGGAGGGCTAGACTTCCCTGGCAGGAATGATGTCTGGAAGGGAAAATGCAACGGAAAGCTCCTGGAGGCCCTTCTTGGCCAAATTTTAATGTTTTAGGAGGCTTATGATGAAGAGGGTTAAAATTTAGCATGTGGGTCAAGGTTGGATTCCAGATTTAGGTTTGCTAGGATCGATCTAGGAGGACTCGGAGGTTTCAAGCTGGGAAGCTATCGAGAGATGGCCGTTGGTGACGGCGGACAGCAGGCGGAAATCCCGCAGCGGAAGTCCGAGGGTCGGGGTCCAGGTGGCCAAAGGACAGCCAGCATGTGTTTATCATTTAGGCTCTGCGGCATTTGGTGTGGCGGGGCCCGGAGGCCGGGGAGACGGCGAGAAGTTTCGGTGACAACACACGGTAGATGGAAGCTCGGGGTCCGGCGACCGGGCGGACGGGGCGAAGTTTCCGAGAACAGAAGTCTGGGAGACGGGGCTCGGGGATGCGAAAGCCGCCGTCACAAAGGAACGAGCCAACGGCGGAGAGGAAGGCGGGGCCCGGAGCCCGGAAGGCATTGATGTCCTCGCCGAAAGAATGCACAGTGGGGCCAACAGAAAATTGGGCAAGGAAACCCTTTGTCCGGGACCCGAAGGAAAAAAAGGATGGGTCAAATTATTCTGCCAAGGGTTCAATAAGCTGAAGCATCGGTGGAGCCTGGAGGGCGGGACACCGGGCGACGTTCGCCGTTTGGAGAAGGCGAACCTCCGACGGAACTCCGGAGGCGGAACTCCAAGGTTCCGGGCCTGGGACGACCAAAGGGCGCAGGTTAGGTTTCAAGCTTTCACGGCGGAGCAGAGACCGGGACCCGACAACCGGGGAGGCAGGGCAGTTTGGCCGTTCAAGCTCGGTGGAAGGCAAACGGAAGTCCGAGGGAGGAAACCCGACGAACCGGGCCCGGAGAGGAGGATTGCCGTCGGCGGGTGTTTGAAGATTTGAGAATTCTGATGGCGAAGGCGGGTCTCAGGCCCGGGGCGAGGAATCACCCTGCGGGAAGAACATTCGTGCCACAAAAAAGTTTTGAATCGACGGCGAAGGCATCTTAGGTGTTTTACTTGGTTTTCTACCACATGGGTTTGGTGCGCAATCTAGTTTTCTACCCCTTTATGCCTCCCTAACAATCTGTTCATTTATCTAGATGTTTCAAAATCACGAAAATGATGGTCGGGAGGGCGAGAGGATGGCCTACCTCGAAACACGCTAGGCGGGGGACGTGGGATCCACACACGGTTGACGGACTGATGCCGAGGGCGATGATCGCGACGTAGTCGAAGATGGTGGGCTCCAGATGATTGCTTCCAATTCGCCCCAATCCTGCAGAATGATAATGACTGCCCGGATTGGGCTTTTTATACCCAAACCGCCATGAATGACTGCAATAAATACTCGTACGGCCACGGGAAAATTCATTGGATTTGAATTTAGGTCGGCGGTGGCGGCAGAAACGTCGGGGCTCGGCGGCCGGGAAGACGTGAGGTGACGGCCACCGTATGATTTTCGCTAATTTTGAACAGCGACGACGAAGAGCGGAACGGGGCCAGGAGGGCAGGAAGCCGACAGACATCCGCCGTCAGGGGCGGCGAAACTGCCACAGAATTTCAGACGGCCGGGCCCAGAAGAGTACACGGTAGACAAGCCACGGCGAAGACCTCGACGGAGATAAGGCAGGCGGGGCCCGAGGAGCGGGAGGCTGCAGGAGGTTCGCCATCGCGGACGGCGAGACCGAGACGGAAGCTCGGAAGTGGACTTCCGGGGTCCGGGGCCCAGAGGGGCAGGTGCCGCCCCGAAAATTTTGCAACAAGTTTTAGACAGAGGGCGGCAGGTCGGACCCCAAGGTCTGAAAAGACACTTGGCAAACGCCGAAGGGACGACATTTCCAAAGGGGAAACCCGAAGATGGAACCCCGGACACCCGGGCCCGAAAGGGCCCGGGGCCGTTTCAGAGCCAAAATGCCAGAGGGACTCCCCGAGGCCCCAGAAGGCAGTAAAAAACCAAAAGCGGAGGCATGATCGATTTATAATGGAACTTTGGAGCAACATCAACCATCCAAAATATCAAAAAGAGGGGTACGCAAAAGGAGGCGGCCCCAAAAGGACCCGACGAGGTGAAAGAAAAGAGGTTCCCTTTTCCGAACGAGGCGTGTGTGCTGAGGTAACAACATTTCCCTTTTCCCATTTTAACATGAGAGAGAGCTTGGGCCAAGGTCTCATCATCAGATTCACAAAGTGGAGATACTAATGTGGAGTTTTCTTTAATGACCACACCTTTATGATTGACTTGAGAATCATGTTGCTCCACACGCTCACTTTCATGAGAACTAAAAAGGGGAATATTTTGGCGGTTAGCCCCTCGACCACAGCCTCTACCTTGACATCTAGGCATGGTCCTACACAACACCACGTAGAACCAATCTCAAGAATCTAAGTACTATATCCATGACTAACATAAATATTATTCACGTACACCTACCCTAAGTTTCCCTAAGTCTACTTCCTCATATACACTTACCAAGTCAGTATTCTACATCATTGGAGAGGAATCACAATACAACACATGGCCGACATTGAAAAAAATAAAAATAAAATAATTTAGCCACTAAGATCATAAATGAACATTAAAAGAAATTCAATTTCAACATTAAAGTAAGAAATATGCGCAATATCAACATTAAATCAAGTGTAACCACAAGGATTACATGTAAATAAGATCACAAAGTGTGGCTAAACTGTCACAACCAAATATAAACAAGGTGTCGACCTTCACAATCAACATATAGTCATCAATAATTGGAAAGAAAGTCCACAATATTCAAAATAGTACAATACATCACTGTGTGACTAGACTCTAGCCACCTAACGAGGAAGGAGGAAACTTTTTTAGGCTATATGAATAATCTTCATATGGTGCGGAGTGATCACCCACACATCTCAGTTACAAAACGTAAAAGACAATAGGATAATATGAACTATAGAGTCTAACACCTAGCACAACATAATGGGCTTACTAATATCCAGAGTACCCAGTGTTAGAACCTAGTGCTCTAATACCATCTGTAATGCCCTGCCTTGGTTACCGTTATAACAAAGTGTAAAGAGTAAAGTTAACAGAACAATTTTTTTTTTAAATATAATTAATTACACAATTGCCATAAATTTTCCAAGACGTTGTTACTTAAAACTAATAAGTATTCGCAACACATAAACGTAAAGCTTAGAACAAATTAATGTCATGAAAGATCTGGTTTACAAAACTTAACACAATCAAATCTATGAATGTTAAGTTTACAATAGATGAGATTTCAATGAATCTCAATACATCAAATGACAGTACAATGAGTACGCTCTTATACAAGAGGTAAATTTACAAAGTAGAAAGTGATCATATCATAACTGACATCCATGTCCATGAACATGCTTTGTATCCACAGTCACGAACAATGAAGTAACTGGAACCTGCTGCAAGCATAGGATCATCTGCAAGAAAATACCAAGAAGGTGTAGCACAGTTTCCTCCCGACCACGTGGAACCCAAAGGTCCACTCCCTCCATGCTAGGAGATAATGACAGGTCCACAAGCAATGAAGACAGAACATTACATTTACATGGTTTACAATTCACATCACGACATAATGATAACAAATCATCTAGAATGGATAAAAACTCAGTAACAAATCACAACCAACAGAAATTTGAACACAAGGATCACCATCATGGTATAGACTAAGAGTGTCATCACACTATCGGGATAGGTTACCCTGGTGAATCTTCCTAGACTACCGGCCCTCTCCAAGAGTTACCCTGGTAGCCTCTACCGATTCTAGGCCCCTATGCAGACCAATGTGGAGTCACTTCATCTTTCGAGAAGACAAGATGATGAATAGCCATTCCAGGCCTTCTCAGCCTCTTCTCAATCTATACGAGCATTAAGAAAGTAGGCGAGGCAAACATTTATCTGAATTAGTGTTAACAACTACCCAACCCCTAATACATTAGTTAGGTTTTCACTGAATTACACACCTACGATAGGTTACCCAGACAATCACTTCAAGATTTTGGCCCCTACCGCAAGCCACTCTTTCTATAATATGACTCAACATCACAAGAGTAGGGGTAGCTATCAAGCATATAGTTCAAAACCGCAGATATCTACACCTCCTTTCAAAAATAGTCCATAGTCTTTAAGAAGTTTTACAAGTCACCACAAAATAAGCAAAGCTAAGACCCCTAGTGAAAATCATTGTAATGGAGCAATATGTATAAAGTATAATAAACTTGATATTACTTTCTTTTCACATCCAAGCCTCTAAAGAATCAAAAATAAACATTTTCATCATTGTCTATACACATATACACAATAATTTCATACTTTCCAATCTTGAAGAAATTAAAATTTCAAAATTAAACAAATTATTGATATTATTTTATTACTAGCAAATCCAAAGAATAAGCATATATTAATATTATAGAGAAAGAATAATACAATCCTTACATCTATAAATTAATCATTAAAGAATAAGGACATTAATTACCAATCTGATACTTGTGTTCTTTACTGTCGCTGCTTTTCATATTCAAGAATTACAGTTAACTTATACTTATGTTACATTAATATTCACCAATTGATAGTTACATATCGTCGACTTCATAACAAGAGTTTTAACACTGTTATAACATGTAGAAGTAGATTGATCATAAGTTAATTGATAGTTTTTAAACATAAGAAATCATTACTTAACAAGAATAATCAACCATTTTTCACCACTATCAATGATTTTAGTCTAATTAACTAGTGTTATAATTTAACTATACATGCGAACATAGTATTCTACTATACTAGTACTTTGTAATCAAATATACTAGAGGTAATCTACACAATCAAGAAGCAAGAATCCGCCATGCATCAATATTCACAATATGGGATATTCCAGTGTAGTTAAAATAAAACATTGTAAGCCTAAACTATAACTCGTAAACATATTGCAAAATGATCAAAGTCGCTATCTTTAAGACTAACATTTAACTGAAGTTAAGCACGTTTTAAGTCATGCACAAGATCTTGACATCTTGTCATTTTATGGAAAGGATAATATGTGTAAGTCACACCATGCACAAGATACATAAATTATTACGAGTTAGTTATAAATATTATAATGAATAACTGGATAACCACAGATTGCTGCGCCTAATCTATAGTATACTAAACTCACACCGAAACATATGGCTTTATGAAGATTTGCATTTAAAACCAGTCTCTTATATCAATTACTTTTAATATCGAATGACATATAGCATTATGCTATTCAAGAATTAGGTATAAATATCAGAAATTAAATAGAAATGTTACTGTGTTGTATTTAATAAACTCAGGGTCATTTAATTAAACTCAAGCACAGAAAGATCTACTTGGACGCATGCAGTTAATAACCAAAAAGCCTAAAGTAAAAAGATACCAGATAAGGAGCATCTTAGGGTTACACAAAAATGTTTCTACTGTCAAATTTTCTCTAATTCCTAACTATGGTCGCGTCTATTCTTTAGCAGGATTGTTATATTAATAATTATTGATGATTTGAGGGGATAACTACAGAGAGAAAAAGGTTAGTAGTTCCTTCCACCTTCTGCGCAGGAATATAGTATAGTATCTTCGCCATTACTGTGAGGTAATCCGTTAAGAAGCAAAGATATTAATTTTATTGTTACTAAGAAACAGGTGAAAACTGTACGTAGAGCATACAAACGGTTACAACAGGACTACGAGGCAATAATCTAAGTATAAGATAATGGAATTGCCAACACACAAGATTTTTTTGAGGGTTTCAAATGTCTTCTATGGAGATATGACTTTAAAAGTCAAGGTATATTCTCAGATTCATATGGCATCCATTATAAGGTAACAAAGTAAAGACGTATGGAAGTGACTCAAGCCACTGATGATTGTTCCTAGATTTTCAAGATATCAAACCTTTAATTATTCCTAGATTTCATTCTACATTCTAGATTAGACATTTCAATAAATCAATGGATGTTCAGAAGATATCAAACTCCATTTTTAGTTCTAGGATTATATGCTAAATTCAGTGTTTTTGAATTCTTAACATCATAATTTAATTGTATTTTCAACAAAGTTTGCTTGCCTAATCTAACAATTTTCTGTTTAATTTGCAGGTTTGAAAAACCACTATTTTTCCAAAAAGTTAATTGAAGAAGTTTTATAGAAACTTAAAAAGAAGAAAACCTGGACAATCTTGGAAATCGAGCTTGAAACGAATTCTAAAACCTTTGCTGATTTCACTATTAATTTTCCAAACTTCGACGGCGAAATTCCAATCAATCCAACTTCAAACCACGCTTGTAAACAAAATGTAAAAGGAAAAGTTCTTCTCAAACAATTTATGTGAATACAAAACTGCTAAAACCTACTGCCGTGAAAGTTCTTCCCATGAATGTTAAAAATCGCAAATCCTTCTTTTTTGATATTAATTCATGCAACTCAATTTCAATCATCAAATTTTAACTGATAGTTCATTTTGCATTGTAAATAGCTCATTCATTACAACTGATTCTTTAAAATATCAGAATAGACCTCTAACTGACAATCAAAGATACTTATCTCGTCGAAAATATCTTTCCTTAATAAAATCTATTTTACATAATTCAAGTTGCACAATTAAATCAGTAAGAATAATATTTTAATTAAAAGCATTGCAAAGAATTAACTTTCTCATTTATAATTCGATAATATATTTAATTTAATTTAATTAATCAAATTACAAACATTGGTATAACATTTATAAACATTTAATAAACTTAAATATTAAATACGCAAACACAAAACAATAAAAATGAACACAACATAATGAACTGGACAACTACACGGGGTAACACAGAGATATTCGTTCGAAAAAGAATGATGGTTTAAAAGGACCTATCAATACCTCGAACAAATTAATTATATTGAATTAGGGTACGCTCAGACCTGACAAGCAGGTGGAGCCGTTACACGGTACCTGTGTCTGCAGCAAACATCAACGTTAGAACATATATATACTCATGTTAGAAAACACACCGTGAATAAGAATTGCAGCGTAGTAGGGTACTCACGAATGAGTAATGCCACACTATCTTCTTCACCGACACACACAAGCAAGATAAATCATAAGCAATCATTACAACATGATAACCATATGCAAAGTCATAAGAAAGAAACCATATCATGTAAGAATCTATCTCAGTATCATCAAACTAATCACAATCCAGATAATCAGGATGTCAATGTATCATCCACAAAGTACAAAACAATATAATACGAAAATCACCTCTAAATATAAACAACATAGTATCATAATAAATAAAATGTATCTATCAAGCAGAATCAAACTGAAAACAACTAAGACAGTATGTCACAGCGGGAGGGTCAACTACATCCATCTTCATCTCTATCTCTATTTTCCACTCTTTGCCTCTATCTCTAGATACCTCTCTCTCTCTCCTTCTATCTCCCTCTCCCTCTTCTTAGACCTCTATATTGATATCTCTATTTTCCTTTCTATCTCTCTCCCCTATCTTTAACACTCCATATTTATCCTTCTATCTGACACTCTCTTTCTCGATCTCCTTATCTCTCTCTACCTATGTCTTTCCCTTTCCCTAACTCAACCTCTATATCTATCTATCCTTCTCTATCCCTCTCTACCTATCTCTCTCCCTATCAAACCATATTCTCCTCCAAACATGCTCCAAAACACATGTAGAGCAGTATACAAAATGCCACATACCTCAAATTCTCTTTAAATTTCACCATGCCTTGATCTTTCTTGGCTTCACTTTTCAATCCTTCCATGAGAATGTAGAGGAAACACTATTTGGAAGGACTTCAAGGTGGTTGAGCTCAGGGTTTCATTCACTATATTTCAGCAAAGGGTTTGATTGTAGGTAGTGGAATGGATTCTCATCCGGTTATTGTTAAAGGTATTTTGGAGGATTTTCTTAGGCTCTTTTATAGCAAACACAAAACCATTCTATATTAGTCTAGCTAGGTGGGCTTGCTCACAACTCGCTACAATAATCAATAGTTGAGACCCCAATTTGATTGCAAAAATTTGAGAATGAACTTACTAGAGAGGATTACATTTGATAATTTGTTTAAGTTGTAAGAATTTGAAAAGACTATCTAGATTTTGTTAGCAGTAATAAACAATTACATGTATATATTATTAAAAAATCATGTTGGCTATGTACCTCCTATTTTCACAATTTGACCATTTTAGTTAGCCTTGTCTTTGTTCATTCTATCACATTTGTTTTTTATATCCACAAGAAAAAATCATTATAGAAAAAAGACATGCATGGGCATATACCATTCTAAAAACCATATAATTTAACCTATAGAATTTCAACTAATATAAGAGCCACTTGAATTCCATCCATGTATAGGAATGAGATTTATAGTTGGAGCACTTATTTATGTGGAATAAGTAGCATTGATCACAAAGATAATTGCTAAATCTAAAAAATTGTAGTGTTGATTGTAGAGATCATTGCTAAATCTAAAAAGCTGTAGTGTTGATCACAAAGATCATTACTAAATCTAAAAATTTATAGCATTGATCATATAGATCGTCGTCAAATCTAAAAAGTATAGTGTTGATCATAGAAATCATTGTTGAATTCAAAAATTTGTACCGCTGATCATAGAGATCATTGCTAAATTTAAAAACTTGTAGCATTGATCATAGAGATAGTTGCTAAATCTATGAAGGTTTTGGTCACAAAGGTCATTTTAAATGGTAAATAGTATATATTGAGTGTTATCTTTATAAAGTTGATTAGTTGTGACAACTTTGAAGAATGCCATCATTAGATGAAAATTATTTTTCTCGTGTTAGACTTCACCTCCTTTATTGATAAAATTATGAAAGACATCTTGTTAAAGATAACGATGAGTAGAGGAAAAGAAAGGTTTGTTAGAGTAATTTTTCTAGTCATTTTGAGAGAAACATTTCAAAAGGAAAGGTATGAACAAGGGAAATCAAGGATATTGAAAAAAAAGATAAGTTTGGATACATTCAAGGAATTCATGCTAAATATTCTTCATTTGTACGGGTGATCCCACAATACTGGTTTACAATTTTTGGCCAAACTAGACACTAAAATAATTTTTTCTAACTAAATCTTCATTTTCGAGCACCTATAGGACTAAACCATGAGGAATTTGAAGATGATTCAAACTAGTGATTTGTGAAATTTTGTCTGTAGATTCTAAATATATTTTTTTCAAAAATTTTGGAATCAGGTTGCACTTCTTTTTCCATCTCCTTCGAAAACTAGTTTTTTTTTAGTAAACAACATTTTTAAGGAGTGACGATCACCATATAACATAAATTTTTTTCCATGAAGGATAAAATTCTTTTTTTTTTCTAATTTAGATTTGTAACTATGATATCTAGTGCTTCCAATTGGTTTCATAGTGTTTTATTGAATATTTTTTCCTTAATCAAGTTTCGAAGTCAAACCAATTACAATTCAGACATAGGCGGACCATATAACGTGTAACTTTTTTTATATATACCAAAATTATTTATTTTTTGTTGGATCAAGGACTTCAATATTTGGTGCACTCATATTTTTCAATTTTTTTTGATAATCTGCTATTTTTCCACATGTGCAGAACAAAGAGCTTGGTTTTCGGTGAAAAACCCATGTTTAATAAAACTAAGAAAACAAATACATAATAAAACCAAAACATATTAAAATTATATGCATTGGATAGCTCGTTCTAAGGACTACCATCATCCAGTTGGGTCTGTGAAGTCTCCTCCATTTTCATCCTCAACCCGAGCTTCGAAGCGTAAAATTCTGGACTTTTTGGGTGCCTAAGGGGGAGAAAGAGGGAAAAGGGGGGTTCAAGCGAAACAAGGGGGTTCGCTCAAACCCCCTTTCCACAAGCCTTCATTTTTGGCTTTTTTCGGGAATGGTGGGCCCCATCATTAAATGGGTTCACGCGAAAGGGGGTTCAATAGGTTCACTCGAACCAAAAGTTCATTTGAACCCCCAAAAACCAATTTTTTTTGCATGGGATCATTTTTTGCAACTTTTTTGTGTGATAAAATAAAGTTTATAAAGGGTATTAACTTTTTTACAAATTATATTTCATAACACCCCAGCATATTTACCATGTAAAATCATGTCTTATGCAAGAGATTTATCTCTCCATACATGTTTATTTAAGAATCTTTAGATCTATATATTTGAAATAGTGAAATCTATTGAAGCTCTCTAATTTTAAGAATTAAAAGGTATGGTATTGTCTCTATTGTGTTACTCTCTACTACCAAATGCATGTGCCATCATATATATAATTTTATTTAATAAATTTAGGTAGAGGGATAATAGTTCTAAACTCAATGAAACCTCACAAATTGAGGCTTGTGATAGAAGACCACCCATACATTGTGGACGACCTAGAAATATGGTTTGTAAATTTATAGCAATTGGTGAGTGATTATTTTTCTTTGTATTGCAAGAGAAATGATGAAATCTAGGAAGACATAATTACAACCATGGTGGAAGAAGGTGGTGAATGTGAGGCATTAATACTTGGAGAAGGAAAGTGGATGGTCTCGTATGGAATTAATGGAGGAATTTTTGGAAGTAATTACCACCATAATTTGGATTACATCTGCTCACCATGCAGTCGTCAACTTTAGGCATTATGCTTATGGAAGATATATCCCCAATATACCATTCCTAAGAGACATTCCCTTGAGTATGATGAAATAATAAATGGACCACATGCATTTATTTCCTCATCTATGTCCACCCCCAATCAAGCCACCATATTGATTGCTATGTTTGGAGCGTTGTTGAATCAATCTATATCAATAATTATGGAGCTACTACTACCAAATAAACTAAATCAGCTCCATGCTTTGTTGCCTCCCACATCCCTCCATTAACCCCTCCTTGAACCCATCCATACCTATTTTTCTGTGAGTGAGCTAATCGAGTTAAAGCTTTGATTGAAGGAAATTATTGGATATGACAACAATAAAATAGAAATAAAGCAAAATCTTATCTTTGGAAAAGATAAAGATTTTAAAATAGAAAGATAAAACAATAAAAAAAAAGCTAGTTTTTTTTAAGATTGACTCAAGTTGAAGATATTATATATATCTTGTTGCCTTGAAGGAAAAATAATTATAATGAATTGCAATTAAAGAACAACAGTTGTGTGAAGATTGTAATTAGTTTCTCTAAGAAATAAGAATAATGATACTTTTCCCTGTGGATGTTTCCTTGACATATTGTCAAGGTTTTACCACACAAATCTATGTCTTGTCTATTATTTTGTTATTCCATTTTATAACCTTCATTATTTCTTTGTAACTAAATTGTGTTGAAATATTATTTAAGTTTGTGGGTTTTATGTTTCCACAAAAAGTGGTACCAAAGTAATTATTTTGCAATGTCTGTGTTAGTATTTAGTGTTTATTTTGTAGTGCATCAAATGTCAAAGGTTTTGAATGCAAGGTTTGAGGTGGAAAAATTCAATGGGAAGCATAATTTTGAGCTATGGAAGCTCAAGATGCGTGATTTGTTAGTGCAACAAATATTGGACAAAGAAAATAAATCTATAAATATGACTGATGAGGATTGGGAGGGTCTTGATACAAGAGATCTTAGCACAATTTGGTTATGTTTTTGGATGATATTCTTTTCAATATTTTTGAAGAGGAAATAACAACAAGCTTATGGAGTAAAATGGAGTCTTTATATGACAAAATCCTTGACAAATCAAATCTACTTGAAGAGGCACTTGTATAGTTTACGAATGAAAGACGGTATACAAATTGTTGATCATTTAAATATTTTCAATACTCTTAAATATGTCAATTAGCTAGTATGGGTGTAAAAGCCAAAGATGAAGATAAGGTAATTACATTATTGTGTTCATTTCCCAAATCCTGAAATCACTTAGTCACTTCTATTAGCTTTAGCACAACTGACACCCTTGAATTTGATTCTATTGTGGGAGCTTTGTTGTCTGAAGAGGTATGGAGGAAATCTAACATAGAAACCTCCACATCAAAATCAATGGTTGTCAGGGGTTGATTCACATAAAAATGGGAAGATTCAAGAGGTACATCCAGACCTAAGTCAAAAGGAAAAAAAGGTAAGGGAAAATTTTGGTACTACAATAAATAAAGACATCTCAAGAAATATTTTTGGAAGAGAAAAGAAGACAATGATGACTCCAAAATAGAAGCAAATCTGGTTGAGACAAGTTTAGGTATGGTTGATGAAGTTTTATCTGTTTGTGATTCCTTACAATATCATGAGGAATGGTTATTAGATTTCGGTGCTTCTAATCACATGTGTCCACATAAGAATTGGTTTTCTTCTTACCAAGCTATTGATGGTGGTGTTTTTCTAATGGGAAATAATGTTTCTTATAAGACTTTTGTGATTGGGAGCATTAAGATTAAAATGTTTGATGGTATTGTGAGGACATTAATAGAGGTAAGACGTGTACCATAACTCAAAAAGAATTTAATTTCCTTGGGAGTTTTGGATTCTGGAGGTTACAAATTTACAATTCAAGGTGGATCAATGAAAGTGTCCAAAGGGCATTTCGACGGTCATGAAGGATACAAATATTAGAAACCTTTACAATTTAGAAGGGAGTATTGTAATAAATGAAGTAGTGATGGTATCTGAGGAAGAAAATGAATCTACTCATTTATGGCATCAACGAATGGGCCATATATGAGCGAGAAAGGGTTGAAGGTATTGTTAAACCATAAGTTACTTCCAAATTAAAAATCTTTGAATTTGAATTTCTACAAGCATTGTGTTTATGGGAAGCAAACTAGATAGAAGTTTAAAGTAGGTAGTTATACAAGTAAAGGTACTCTAAATTATATTCATTCAGATGTTTGGGGGCCATCCCCTATAGTTTTTTTTAGAGGATCATCATATTTTGTGACATTTATAAATGACTACTCTAGAAAGGTGTGGGTATATATTCTTAAAAGCAAAGATGATGTATTTAGTGTATTTAAGTAGTTTAGAGTTTTGGTTGAAAAGAGAATTGGCATATCAATCAAGTGTTTAAGAACATATAATGGAGGTGAGTTCACATCTTTGGAATTTAAAAATTATTGTAAGGAAGCTGGGATCAAAAGGAATAAAACTATTTTTTACACTCCTCAACAAAATGGTGTTGTTGAACACATGAATAGGACTCTTCTAGAGAGAGAAAGGAGCATGCTCAGTAATACCAAGTTGCAACAAGAGTTGTGGGTAGCAACCGTCTCTACAACTTGTTATTTGGTAAATAGGTCACCATTAGTTGCAATAGATTGTAATATTCTTGAAGAGGTATGGACAGGTCATTCTTGTGATTATTCAAATATATTTTTTTGGTTGTGATGCATATGCTCTTATTTCAAAATATCAATGTTTTAAATTTAGACCTAAAATCCAAGAAATATATATTTCTTGGTTATGGTGATGGAATTAAGGAATATAGATTGTGGGATCCTACTACCCATAAAGTCATTATTAGAAGAGATGTAGTATTTGATGAATCTCCTCTCATAAAATTAGATGACAGGAGATTCATCAAATACTACCTCAGGAACATGTACCTCAACATCAACAAATTCAATTGGGAACTCATCCATCTATAGAAAATAGGGAGCAAGAAGGAGCTTCCAAAGAAGATGATGATGCAAAATATCTAAAGGAAAATGTGAAAATTCCACAACTAGATCTAAGGAGATCTACATTGGTCAGAAATCCACCTAAAAGTGTTAAAAGGCGCAGGACAACTGAGAGGGGGGGTGAATCAGTTGTCACCAAATTTAAACTCAAAACTTCAACACTTATTAATTTCACAACCACATTGTTTTATTATGAAGTATGAACATGAAATGTATATAACAAAAAGTAAAATCAACACACAAAACACCAAATTTTATGTGAAAAATCCAATGAGGGAAAAACCACGATGAGGATTAACTCACAATATAAAGTAGTTCCAAAATCGAATATATAAGGCTCACTGCCTTGAATAGGACTCATTGTCGAGATACAAAAGCTCACTGCTTACAAGGAGGCTCACTTCCTACAAAAGGATTTACAAAACAAAATTAGGCTTCACAACCAAAATGAACTGAAAAGAGTGCACCTAACAAGTGTTGTTGCATTTCTTGTGATGCTCAATAGACAAACTTAACACAATTCATCATTTTCACTCTTCTTCACCTTCGCATTCACAACTGCCACATCAAAATCTCACTCTTCAAAAACTGTTCAACATATATATACTCAATCTATCCACATGCATCAATTAGGTCAGCCTAATTAGATGCATTTCTTATTCATCAAGAATACCAACTGTCGGCTACAAGCTTTCGTAAAAACTTCCCAAAACTAATTCAAAGTGCTCAACACGCTACATCATGTCAGCATAGACCTAGGATATTTCGCACATATATCTGCATAACAAAAATTGATTCACCATATCACAACTTATCCATGAAGTCGGCTAGAAATAGACTTAATTGTAAAAAGTAATCAACAAAATAATGCCAATATGTCGTACGAGCACCGAAGCACAAGGGATTCTAAACACACATGCTTTCAACAATCATAAACAGTTTCCCAAAACCACAAGCAGTAACTATCAACCGCGAAGGATTGTGGACTAAAATATCGGAGGGTGTAGCTAGAATACCGGTTCAGATACCGAACCAAAATACCGAATCAATTACCTTGCAGTCACAACTTGAATAACATGGTGACATCATTGACAACACAAAATTGTAGAGATGATCATTCTTCTTCATTCTTCCAACAATCTCCCCCTTTGTTATTGATGGAAACATGTGCCAAAAATTTCCAAAACACAACATTCTCTCCTCCTATCACCTTAGCTATTCTCCACATAACTCTCTCCCCCTTTGACATCAATGGCAAAGGGCGACCAAAAAGGTAGGATGTAAACATGATGACTTTGTATATACACAAGTGTGAGATGGGGCTTCTTAGTTCCTAGCCCAGAATAGTGACAACTAAACACCTCTAGACTACAAAACCACATCAACAAGAGAATACAAACAATGAGAAATTAAAATGAAAGCACACATAAATAAATACTCCCCATTGTAGTTGCTTCACTTCTCTTTCTATCTTTCTTATTCTTACACCAATATTTCCCTCAAATTTGTTGTTGAAGTTGTGCAAATACCTGCAAATAGTAAGCAAGAAAGTTGGAGAAAGTTAGATGTTAAGGTGAAAATGAAGGAGGAAGGTTTCTTTTATAGACAAACTTTTGAATGGATGGCTGAGACTAATCCTCTAGAAGGATTCCAAGATCAATGGTGGAGGATGCATGAGAGGGAGCTAACAAAATGGATGGTCAAGATCAATGGTCCAGAATTGATGCACCAAGAATATGCTATTCTTGGAGGAATCATGATAGACAGACATGCAAGCTATGAAAGACATGCAGGATATGACAAACATGTAGGCTATGACATGAAATAATGACAAGGTATCTTTGACCAAAATGGAGGAAAATGGAGAAAGGGGACAAATGGAAAATAAATAATTTATATGGAGGAAAATAAAAGATGGAGCATTTAATTAAATTTATTCAATTTAATTAAATGTGAGGATGGAAATTGGAGGGGGATTAAATAATTTCAACAATTATTTAATCATGGAAGAATAAACAGTCAAATAATAATTATTATTATCTGACTATAGATAAAAATTAAATAAATGATGATTTATTTAATTATAGAAGAAAGGGGTACATTAGTGATACAATTAAATTATTTAATCAATTAGGATAGAATAAGGATTAGAAAGTGAATTAATTAAATAATTAAAAATGATCTAATTAATAGAGGAATAAGAACATAATTGAATAATTAAAATTATTCAATTATCGAATGATGGAGACCAAGAAAAATGACACTTGTAGGCTTAGGACATTTCTCAGTGTCTACATTTTTCCCCTCTTTGACATAATGCAGTTTATCCCGTTGTGTCAAAGAAACTCAATCAAAAGATATTCTAGGATGCCCTAGTGACATCAGAGTATTGGTATGCTCCCTCGAGCGGACATTCGGGTGTAAAGAACATGAATGTGATCTCGAAATGGATGATAAGACTAGAGGATGAAGGATAGAAGAAATGTTAACATGGAGAAGATGGATGTTAGCACAAAAAAGGAAAGGAAGATGGAGATGAAAGATTATATAGGAAAGGATAAGGGAACAACTTTCATGCTTATAGTTTTATATTTATCATCATTGGGCGTTAAAAATGTCACAAATGGACCACAAACACCATGGTATGACATAGACCAAGGTGTGCAAGGTGACCATTTGGGAGAGACAAGCAGTCAAAAAGATAAGGAATGCCCCATCTCATACTAAGGACCCAATTGTCCTAGTCTTTTTTGCAAGAAAAACCATAGACAGAAAACAAAGAAAGGAGGCCATGATCCATCATCATCCCTCTAAATCTGCCGATAGGACATCCTTGAGGAGACTAGTAACATGACCCAAAATCAATCAAAAAGATAAGACAATTCCAAACCAATAAAGTGTTTTCCAAGTGTTTTCCAGTGATAATGATGAGATTGTTTGATTGATTGACTAGGTGGACCAAGATGACCGAGTTTGATCAAAATGTTGACAAGGATTGATTGATAAGTTGACAAGGATTGATTGAAAAGTTGAAAAAAGTTGGAAAATTGATTTGATTGATTGTACCCAGTTTCACGAAGGACAGATCTTGATTAAGGAAAGATTTATTGACCATGTTGACAAGATTGATTGATAAAGTTGATAAAGTTTGATTGATAATGATTGTGCCTGACCTCAGGAAGGACACATCCTGACTAAGGCAAGATTGAGTAGACGAAGGAGTAGGAACTGACTACACATGGCGCTTGTTTGCCAGGTTTTCACCATGGTACTTATCCAAAGCCCCACCGAAGTGGCTTTCACTTTTGGATGAATTATTTCTCTTTACTATTTTTTTTATTTTTCCTTTTTTTTTTTGTGTCACCAAGATGCATGTTTGCTAGGTTTTCATCAAGGTGACCATTTTTTTGATTTTTTGATTTTTTTGTATTTTTGATTTTTTAAGGAGAATACTCTCAGAATCAAGTGTAATATTTGCAAAGGTGCATGTTGTTGATAGGTTCAAACAATGTCTCTCCTTCAAGAGTAGAAAGTTGATAGGCACCTGATCCATATGATGTTGTAATGACATAAGGGCCCAACCAATTAGGTTCAAACTTTCCCAGTTTGTCTTGTTATGCTTGATTCTTTAGATTTTCTCTCAGGACTAAATCTCCAATATCAAAGGTTCTGGGTCAGACTTTTTTGTTATAGCTACGTCAAAGGCGATTTTGGTATGCTTGTAGATGTGTCAAGGCATTTTTTCTCTTTTCATCTAGTAACTATAGCTCATGTAGACGAGATACACGATATTCCTCTTAATCAATCAAGCCTTGAATGGAGACTCAAAAAGAGGCTAACCCGACCTCTATAGGAAGTATTGCTTTAGACCCAAAAATAAGGGAATAGGGAGTGGCTCCAGTTGGAGTACAAACACTAGTACAGTATGCCCATAAAGTAGGATTGAGTTGTAGGTGCAGTCATGACAAGCATCATTGACAGTCTTCTTCAATATTTTTAGGAGTGTATTATTAGATGCCTCAGCTTGGCCATTACCTTGGGGGTAATATGGGGTGGAAAAATGATGTTGGATATGAAATTTCTCACACAGCTCATGGACTTCCTAGTTTTTAAAAGGGCAACCATTATCAGTAACGATGGACTGTGGAATACCATAGCGGAAAATCATATAGTTTAGGATGAACTTGGTTATCTGTTTTCCAATAATGTAATTCAATGGGATGGCTTCAATCCATTTTGTGAAATACTCAGTAGCAATAAGGATAAGCTTATGTCCATTAGAAGAGGTGGTATTGTAATGGATTGATTATGTAAATCAAATTGGTTTTATGATTTAGCATATAATGTCTCAATTTATGTGTTGTGAATACCACTACTAGACATGCTTGTTCAATAGGACTATAGTTAAGCTCATACCCAACTAAAGTGCGGCTAATATATTATATTTCCCTTTCCTTGTCATCATTATCATTTTGTGCTAAAAGTGCCCCTAGTGCTAATGTAGTAGCTGTCACATATAGTATCAAATGTCTTCCATTAATTGGTGGCATAAGGACTAGTGGAGTCAATAGCTACTTCTTGATTTGGTCAAATGATTCTTGACATTTTTCAGTCCAATTAAAGGGAAAACCTTTCCTTAACAAATGTTGGAATGGATGGGTCTTGTCTGCTAACTAGGAAATGAACCTATAGATTGATTGTAGTCTTCCTTGTAATGTCCTTAACTGACTAATATTAGTTGGTGGTGGCATGTCTAAGATTGCTTTTACTTTGGCGAGATCAACTTCTATTCCTCTATGAGAGACTATGTATCCCAAGAGTTTGACTAATTGGACCCCAAAAACACATTTCTTTGGATTTTGTTGGAAATAGGATGCCATTTACTTGCAATTCTAAACATTATTTATTTCATGTATCTCCTAAGTCCTTGGAAAGTGTTCCCCAACACTAGGATTAGAAAGAGATTAATATTAAATGAAATAATCATGTTAATTGACATTTTTAATTGATTCTAAATGTTAGGAGCATGTGAGCGTGTCCAATATGAGTTCCTAAATAATAGGGGCACATGGGGTGCCCACATGGAAGGTGACACTCACCTTGAGTTAAGTTAACTATTTGGAGTAAGAGATAACACTTTTGTAATGCATGTAAAGATCCTAGGAGTTAGGGTTTGATGTTTACATGCATGAAGTTCAGTTTAGTTTAGTTTAGTTTAGTTTAGTTCAGTTATGGTTCAGTTATCTTCAGTTAGTTTTAGTTGAATGCTAGTTAACTTCAGTTAACTTGGAATGCATGACTAATGACTTGAGTTGCATGACAGATAACATGTGACTTCCTTTAGTTAACAGTGGATGACCATTCTTGCATGAATGGTGGAGAGAAATGTTTCAGTTAACAAAAAATGAATTGGACCCACCTTGGGCACCCAAGTTGGCTTCTTGGAATTAACTCCTTTGCATGCTAAGATATTTCAGAAGGATGAGTTAAGTGGGCCACTCTTGGGTGCCTACTTTGAGTATAAGCCTTGAAGATATCTACGAAATCAAGGTTCAGTTGTGACTTCAGTTTGGGACACCCAAATGGATGAAGCACATGATTTTGCATTGTTCTTCATGGCATAAATTTACTTGCAAGAGATAGGTGTACCTTTTGTGAGATCGGGATTGAGCATTGTAATTGTAAATCTTTTAGAGTTTACAAAGTCTTATATTGCCTATTTATCTCAAGCAAGTTGAAGAGAGTTATTATTAGTTTTATTGTAGGTTGTGAAGAAGTTTTGGTGAAGGAAAAAGAAGCATTCTCAAGCAAGAATTGGAGTTATTGTAATATACTTCAGAGATTAAATAATACGTTGATTCTTGGTGGAGTTTTTTCTTGAAAGTGTTTCTCCACAGTATATGTTGTGTATCTTCTAATATCTTGTCTAATTCTTCTACAACTTCTGTCTTCATTCTATAAATGGTAAAATGGATTAATCAGATAATCAGCCACAAAGAATACATATTTAGATCAACAATCATAAAGTTTTACAAAGTATTAAGCTAATAAAACACCTCAATTTTCAACATTTGGTATCAGAGCTGAGGTTGGGTAGAGTATTGGGACACCTTTCTCTTAAAAGATTGAAGGATTTATTGGCTTAGTGGGAACTTTAATTATTTTTGTTATTGTTGATTTTGGAAAATAAGTTTGTTACAATGAATTCTCATTTAGATATTGAAAGGTTCAATGGATCTAACTGTGAAATGTGGAAACTAAAAATGGAAGATCTTCTTGAAGAAAGAGATCAATGGTTAGCTATTAATAATCAGAAAAAGCCACCTACAACTATGTCAGATGAGGATTGGGCTAAGTTAGATAAAAAGGCAAGAGGAACCATAATATTATGTCTTACTGATGTTCTCTTGAATGTTTTAGATGAAAAATTGTATATAAATTGTGGAAGAGAATAGGTGATATTTATCAAACCAAAATTCTAACCAATAAGCTGTATCTGAAAAGGAAGTTGTATTCTTTAAAAAATGAAAGATGGTGATTATGTTGCACATCATTTAAATGCTTTTAATTTGATTCTCAGTCAGTTAGCATCTGTAGATGTAAAGCTAGAAGATGAAGATAAATGCATTTTGTTACTTTGTTCTTTACCAGAGTCTTGGGAAAATCTAATTGTTGCTATCAGTGGTAGTGGTGTAGATCCAAAGATGGACAATATCATTCCTACTCTCCTATCAAAGGAGATGAGGAGGAAGTCTAAAAATGGCTCCCAAGATGTCTTGTTTGTAAGAGGTAGGCCTAAAGAAAAGGAATCTAAGGCAGACAAGAAAGGAAAGGGTAAGTCCAAAGGACGGTCTAAAACCCCTGGTAAGAGTAAGGTAAAGTGTTGGAATTGTGGAAAACCTAGACATATATAAGAAGGATTGTAAGAGTAAGAAAAAGAGTTATGATGCTTCTACAGACAAATCCACTAATGACAACAATGATGCATTAGTCATTTCTTCTAATACTATTGTTGATAACTCTTGGCTTATTGATTCAAGTTGCTCCTATCATATGACTCCTAACAAGGAGTGGTTCACTAAGTATATTGCATATGACGGAGGAGATTTCTTATTTTGAGACAAAAACACAACAAAATTTGTTGGAAAAGGAGAGGAAAAAATGTGTTTTAGTGATGGTAGGGTTAAGACCCTAAATGATGTTTTACATATTCCATGACTTACTAGAAATCTACTTTTTATCTCTAAGTTCAATGATTCTGGAATGCATGTGACATTTGACAAAGGTGGTTGCTAAAGGATCTCAGATTGGGACTTTGTTTAAGTTGAATACCTCCAATGTAACTAAAGCTAAAAATACATGTATGTTGTGGCACCATAGATTGGGCCACATAGGTGAAAAAGGTCTTAGGACCATTCTTAATAAAAATTTGGTTGACGGTATTCCTAATTATAATATTGGCATAAATGACTTTTGTGAGCATTGTGTGTTTGGAAAGCAATCTAGATCTAAACTTCCTAGTGGTACAAATAAAGCTAAAAGATTATTAGAGATTATTCATTAAGATGTAATGGGCCCTGTGGATATTGACTCTATTGGAAAATCTAGATACTATGTCACATTTATTGATGATGTCTAAGATACACTTGGATCTATTTTATGCATAAAAAATATGACATGTTTAATAAGTTTAAGGAATTTAAGGCTTTGGTTGAGAAACAATCAGATCATAAGATAAAAGTGTTGAGATCATATAATGGTGGTGAGTATTGTTCTAGGGAATTTGATGATTATTGTAAGCATGCAAGAATAGTGAGACAGAAAACTACTCCATATACACCTCAAAAAAGTGGAGTAGCATAAAGGATGAACCAAAGCTTAATGGAAAGAGCTAGGAGTATGTTAAGTAGTGCTAAGCTAGATTGGTCCCTTTAGGCTAAGGATGTTTGTACTTCTTGTTATTTAATCAATAGATCCCCTAGTTCATCTATTCAAGATAAAACTCCTTATGAAATGTGGTTAGGTAAGAAACCTAGTGTTGCACATTTAAGGATCTTTGGTTATGAGGCTTTTGTTCACGTGCCTCAAGAAAAGTGATCTAAATTGGATCCTAAAGCACATAAATGCATATTCATAGGTTATGGTGAAAATTTAAAAGGATATAAGCTTTGGAATCCACTAACTCAAAAAATTTATTTATTTAGAGATGTGATTTTTAGGGAATTTAGAGCTTATTCAGGAGAAGAACAACCAAAGGAGAAGGATACTTCTCAAACAGTGCATTTTGAGATAAATAATGAGAAGCAACAAGATGCACATGTTGAAGAACAATTGGATGGATTGGATGAGGAGAGTTCAGAGAGTTCTTCTTAAATAGATGCTCAAGATGAGCATATTGAGGAACAATAAGAAACACCTTTGAGAAAATCCACTAGACAACATAATCCCATTGATAGGTATAGCCAACCTAATTTTTGTTGTATTTTTGCTTTAATGAGTACTAATGATGAACCCAGTTCTTACAGGGAAGCTTTGTCTTCAAATGAACATAAGCTTTGGTCACAAGCTATGCATGAGGAAATGGAATCCTTAGAAAATTGTGACACATGGGATCTTGAGAGTTTTCCCAAAGGAAGAAAGGCCATTGGTTGTAAATGGATCTTTAAAAAGAAGATTGGAGCATATGGTAATCTTGAAAGGTAAAAGGCTAGATTAGTAGCCAAGGGCTACTTCTAGAGAGAGGGAGTTGAATTTAATGAAATCTTCTCTCCCATTGCTAAATTAACTTCTATTAGATTCTTTTTATCTATTGTTGTTGTTTATGATTTTGAGATAGAGCAAATGGATGTGAAAACTACTTTTCTGCATGGGAATATTGATGAGGAGATTTATATGAAGCAACATGATGGTTTTGTTGTAAGAGGAAAAGAAGAATTGGTTTGTAGGTTAAAGAGATCTTTATATGGATTGAAATAGTCTCCTAGAATGTGGTACCAGAATTTTGATGCTTTTGCATTGAAAATTCGTTATGTTAGGAGTGAGGAAGATCATTGTGTTTACATAAAATTTATTGATGATCAGCTTTAAATTATTATCTTGTATGTTGACGACATGTTGTTTATTGGTAACAACAAGGTAATGATCAAAGAATTGAAAGCACAACTCTCGAGCACATTTGAGATGAAAGATCTAGAGGATGCAAAATATATCCTTGGTATGGAGATCAACAGAGATAGAGGTAACTGGAAGCTTTGCTTAAGTCAGAGCAATTATCTTGATACTATTTTGAAACGGTTTAACATGTAGGATAGTAAACCAATTAATATTCCTTTACCAGTCGAAACAAAGTTACCTTTAGACATGAGTCCTAAATCTGATTTTTATTATGAGGAAATGTTTGAAATTCCATATGCTAGTGCAATTGGTAGTTTAATGTATGCAATGGTTTGTACGAGACCAGATATAGCCCAAGTAGTGGGAGTTCTTAGTAGGTTTATGTGTAACCCTAATAAAGAACATTGGACTTATGTTAAGAGGGTGTTTAGATATTTGCGAGGGACTTCTGATTATTGTTTGGTTTATCATGGTTCTAATGACATTGATATTATGCATAGATCATTGGACATACGGGGTTTTGTTGATTCAGATTGCGTAGGAGATCTGGACAGTCAGAGGTCGACAAGTGGCTATGTGTACACTTTGTTTGGAGCTGCGGTTAGTTGGATGAGTAAGAGGAAGCCAACAATTACTTTGTCTACCACAAAAGAAGAGTACATGGCTGCTACACATGCCTCTAAAGAGGCAATTTGGTTACAAAGACTTGGGAAAGGTATTGTTTTTAATTACAAGCAAGTTATACTTGAATGTGATAGTCAAAGTGCTATTTGTTTAGCCAAAAATCCTATGTATCATGCTCATACTAATCATGTTGATGTTCAATATCACTTTTTGTGAGAAATGACTAAGAGTGGAAAGCTATTAATTGAGAAAGTTGAAACTTTGATTAATGTTGTAGATTATCTTACAAAACCAGTTCCTACAGATAAGTTCTCATGGTGCAGGAAGGCCATTGGCCTTGATTCCTGTACTTGATTTATAATTATTATTCCTTGTTTATAATAATTGCAATGTATAATGTCAAGTGGGAGAATTTTGGAAATAGGATGCCATTTAATTGCAATCCTAAACATTATTTATTTCATGTATCTCCTAAGTCCTTGGAAAGTGTTCCCCAACACTAGGATTAGAAAGAGATTAATATTAAATGAAATAATCATGTTAATTGACATTTGTAATTAATTCTAAATGTTAGGAGCATGTGAGGGTGTCCAATATGAGTTCCTAAATAATAAGGGCACATGGAACGCCCACATGGAAGGTGACACTCGCCTTGAGTTAAGTTAACTATTTGGAGCAAGAGATAACACTTTTGTAATGCATGTAAAGATCCTAGGAGTTAGGGTTTGATGTTTACATGCGTGAAGTTTAGTTTAGTTCAGTTCAGTTCAGAATCAGCTTAGTTTAGTTTAGTTTAGTTTAGTTCAGTTTAGTTATCTTTAGTTAGTTTTAGTTGAATGCTAGTTAACTTCAGTTAACTTGGAATGCATGACTAATGATTTGAGTTGCATGACAGATAACAAGTGACTTCCTTCAGTTAATAGGGGATGACCATTCTTGCATGAATGGTGGAGAGAAATGTTTCAGTTAATAGAAAATGACTTGGACCCACCTTGGGCACCCAAGTTGGCTTCTTGGAATTAACTCCTTTGCATGCTAAGATATTTTAGAAGGTTGAGTTAAATGGGCCCAGTCTTGGGTGCCTACTTTGAGGATAAGCCTGGAAGATATCTATGGAATCAAGGTTCAGTTGTGACTTCAGTTTGGGACGCCCAAATGGATGAAGCACATGATTTGGCATTGTTCTTCACGACATAACTTTACTTGCAAGAGATAGGCATACCTTTTGTGAGATAGGGATTGAGAATTGTAATTGTAACTCTTGTGGAGTTTACAAAGTTGTATATTTCCTATTTATCTCAAGCAAGTTGAAGAGAGTTATTATCATTTTTATTGCAGGTTGTGAAGAAGTTTGGTGAAGGAAAAAGAAGCATTCTCAAGCAAGAATTGGATTTATTGTAATCTACTTCAAAGATTAAATAATACATTGATTCTTGGTAGAGTTTTTTCGCGAAAGGGTTTCTCCACCGTATATGCTATGTATCTTCTAATATCCTGTCTAATTCTTCTACAACTTTTGTCTTCATTCTACAAATGGTAAAATAGATTAATCAAATAATCACCCACAAAGAATCTGTAACAAAGAATACATATCTAAATCAACAATCATAAACTTTTACAAAGTATTAAGCTAAGAAAACACCTCAATTTTCAATAGATTTAGCCTGAGTTGATATCTTTCCAATTAGGTGAAAATCTTATCCAAGACTGCTAAGTGTCCACCTCATTCTAAAAATTTGGAGAGAAGCTCATCAACATAATCTTCCATAAGGACATGCATATAGTCATGAAAAATTGTGGTCATGGCTCTCTGATAGGTGGCTCCGACATTTTTCATTCCAAATTGCATGACATTCCAATAGAATGTTCCCCAAGCACATTTGAACACTATTTTTGGTTGGTATTTAGTGGCAATTCTAATCGGATTGTATCTTGAGAATCCGTCCATTAGTGATAGCATTTCATGTCCAACAATCAAATCGACTATGATGTCAATATTTGACAAAGGAAAGTCATCTTTGGGAAAAGCTTTACTGAGGTCTCGGAAACCTGTGCAAACTCTAACTTGACTATTTGGTTTGGTGACAGGAACTAGATTTGATATCCATTTAGCATAATCAATGGGGCTAATAATTCTGACATCCAAGAGTTTCTTGAGTTCCACCTTGACAAGGATCACAATTTGGGGGTGCATCTTTCTTAACTTTTGTTTGAATGGATTTGAATTTGGTAGCAATGGTAAGTGATGTAGGACCAATTCAGGATCCAATCTAGGAATATTGTCATATGACCATGTGAAATTAACTTGTCTTTCTAAGAAGAATGCTATGAACTTAGGCTTTTCCTCAGTGGTAAAGGATGCTACTAACTATATTATTCTAGAGTTATTTGTCGTTCCAAGGTTGACTTCCTTTGTTTCTTCTATAAGCAATGATGATCTCTCTCAGTCTATTGGGAGATAATCCCGTCCTCCATCCTCAGGTGCCTCAAAGAGGTTTTCACCCTTGGATACGTCCTTTATTTTTACTTTTTCACAGTCAATAGGCACCTTTTGGTTTTCACTTGAAGACTTATTATTTTTATTTTTATGTTTTTCATTTTCACTTTTGCGACTAGAGGATAGGATGACCTCACCAAAGTATGCGGCATAATTGATTTCTATGGCAAATCCAATTTTATTATCTCCATTTGGTATTCCATCATGTAGTCCCATGAACTTAGCAATAGCCTCGTCGTTCTCGAAAGTGTCTAAACTTTGTGGTCCTTGTTGGTCCCAATCTATGAGTTGAGGATAAACAAGAGGTAAGCCATCATTAGTATTGTCAATGGTCATTATGTAGGTGGATAGGGTAAAGATGCAACTAGAATCATTAGGCTCCCAAGAGGCTAAATCAATGGATTTCCAAAAATAGTGTTGAAGCCATTCTTCTTTAGTTAAGGACATTCTAAGACGAGTATTTGATGGATTTCATGAAGAGTCAAAGTTAAGCATTTGGTCAAATTCCCCAAACAATTTATCAAGGTCCATGAAAGTGGTAGAGGATAAGGAATCCCATTCATACTCATTAGAATCAACATCATAATCCCAAGGGTTTTCATGTGTGTCTCTCTCATCTGTAGCACTAGCAACCTTGTTTGAGGGTGACCCGATACCTCAGATACCACTTTTACTAGAACAAACCCTAGCCCTTGATGACTTATTAGCTTAAGAGGCTGTAAAGGTTCCAATATTTCCTGCTTGTTCAAACCAAGGCCACTATGTCCATCATATCCATGTCGTTTCATTATTTGGAACCCTTTTGGATACTGTTCAACTAGAAATTTCTTAGTTTCAATGTCCTTCTCTTCTTTGTACAACCATGTAAGAATGTGGTCATCTATGGATTCCTTAGCAAGTTCCCCCCATTTAATGAAGGTGGTAGGAGGATTGTGAATGACAACTTTGGGCCTTATAGGATGCAGTTTTCCATATGACTTTGGTAACTTAGGTAGCTTGCCAATGAAGAAGAGACTCTTCATATCATATTCTTCATAGCCTTTATCTTGGATCTGGATTTTAGGTGTGGAAGGTGTAATGAAAGAGTTGGATGATTTGACAAGGGTCGATGGATCAATGCAGTGGGATGGAATGGTGGGTGAAGTGGAAGATGAGGCCTCTCAATTGATGGGCACTTGATGTTCAATAGTTCCTTTGAGGTTGGGACAATATTGGAAAGGATCAGGGTCACCTAGGATAGTGATTTTAGTTTCGTTATGTGGGAACTTGAGGCATTGATGGTAGGTGGATGGAATAGCCCTCATGGCATGGATCCATGGGCGACCAAGAAGGAGATTGTAATGTAAATATAGATCCAAGACGTGAAATACTATGTCCTGTATGGCTAGGCCAACCCTCACTGGGAGTGAAATTACACCTTCAGAGGATCATTCAACATCATCATAAGCTTTGATTACAATTTTCTTAGTTTGATCAATGTAATTCTCAAAGTATCTCAATGCCTTCACTAATTTTAGCGAGAAAATATTCAGACCTGCTCCACCATCTACTAAGACTCATCTGATCTTGTGTGTGTTAACACATACTTCTAAATGTAGAGGACTGTTATGGTCAGATCTTGGTGCTGAAAAGTCTTGTTCAAAGAAGGTGACATGGTGTGGCATAGCGAGGTATCCAACCATGGCCTAAAATTGATTGACATCTAGGTTTGCAAGAATGGAGGCTTCTTGTAGGCCTTTTTCAATAATTGCTCTATGTTGTGGTGAAATGTGAAGGAGTTCCAAGATAGAAATTTGTGATGGAGTTTTCCCTTGCTGCTCTAAGAGGTTATATTGCCCCTTTCACTGAGGACTTGCAGATGGTCTTGGAATAGTTATCTTAGTTCTGCAGGTGGCGACATCATAGTCTGATTTTGGCTTGTTTATAGTGATGGTGGCAATGCGATCATCAAGAGGTGTTACATTAAGAATGATGGTGTTGTAATCATGCTTGAAAACTACATAGTTGGCATTGTTGTTGTTATTTCCTAAACCAAAGGCTTTTCCTTTATCATGGTATTACAAAGGGTCTTGAAAATTGTATGATCAACATTTGTTTTACCTTTTGAATTATCGATCGAAATGGTTTGATCCTCGATAAGTTCTTGAATGATGTTCTTAAGTGTCCAACATCTAGATGTCTTATGTCCTTTCATGCAATCATATTCACAATATTCGTCACCTTTCCACCAATTTGGTTTGATCAAGGAAGGTTCATAATTCTTGGTGTCTGCCAGTTTAATGACATTAGATTTCAAGATTCATTTAAGGATTGATTTGATGGGTTCACCCAAGGGGGTGTATGTTCTCTTGGTATGGGGAGGACCTCTTCTTTGTTGGGTGCTTTGGATAGCACGCAGTGTTTGGTTTTTTCCTTGTGTTGGGGTACTTGGTATACAAGATGTGTTGATGAAGAAGGACCTTTAAGTTGAATTATTGGTCCTTTGGTTATCAATTTGGCATTAACAACTTTGTCATTTGTGACATTTTTTTTTTCGGGACCAGTATTTTCCTTTGTCATTGTTGGGTTTTTGATTGTCTTTGTTTATCTTGACTAGTCCTCTAGTCATAAGGCCTTTCTCAATAAGGACACCCTTTTCAAGAATCTCTTCAAAGGTTGTGCAACATTGGATTTGAATTTGACTCATTAGCTCTCCATTAAGGTTTTCTACAAACATGGTGACAAGTTTTTTTTCAGGAATATGACAAGGGAATTTTCTAACGAAGCCTTGCCATCTTTGGTAGAATGAGGTAAGTGACTCCCCATCTTCTTGTTTGGTTGTGCTCAATGTTGCAAGGGTGACATCATTTTTAATGTTAAAGGCAAAATGATTGATAAATTTTTTGGCTAGTTCACCCCATGTTCTGATGCCTTGTGGAAGATGTGAGAACCAATCTAAGGCTGCCCCTGTAAGACTTCATGGGAATAATCTCATCAAGTAGGTAGGGCCATATGCAAATTCCATGCAAGCTATGTTGAATTCATGGATGTGTTCCATCAGATCCCCTGTCCCCTCATATTTAGGAAATGGTGGTGTTGTGAAATGTGGGGGAAAGGGTGGTATGTATAAGTTTTGATCAAATGGAAAAGGGCACAACTCCCCCACAAAATATGTCTTCTTGTTGGTTCCCAATTGCATGTTAGCCATTCGTTGTTCAAGAGTTTGCATGTGTTGGGTTTGGATTTTGATTGACGTTCTATGATATGAGACCTTGATTGTTATATGGATGTGAGTTGTTTTGATTTGGAATGAGATTGGTGTTTAAGTGGGTTCCAAAGATCATGTTCGTATTTGGTATGACATTTTGGAGTTGGGGTATAGACCCTTGATTCGTGTTTTTTTTTTGAAATTTGAATCCTTAACTTGTAAATGGAGGTGTGGAGCCTTGATTGATATTTTGATATGAAGGTATAGACCCTTGATGTGAAGGGATGTTTCCTTGATTGAAATTTTGAAGTGAAGGTGTAGGTCCTTGGTTGACATTCTGAAATGAGGGCGTAGGTCCTTGAATAAGGTTTTCAAATGATGGAATAGGCCCATGATTTGTATTTTGAATTGATGGAATATACCCTTGGTTGGTATTAGACCCTTTATTGTGGTTTTGACTTGAGGTCTTGCATGAGATAATGCGTACCTTTTTGGGGTTATTTGGTGGAAGTTGGTTTGATGAAGGTGTACTTTGGAATTGGAATGAGGGCCCTTGGTTTGTTTTTTAGAGTGTGGGAATGGAATTTTGGTTTTTGTTTTGGTTCAAGGGTGTGTGACTTTGAATCAAGGGTGTAGGACCTTGTGATGTGGACCCTTGATTTTTGTTTTGAAAGAGAGGATTCGTGAAAGTCTTACCCATGGTGTTTGAGGAACTGCCAAATGTGAATGTTTGACCTTGTGTAGTAGAATGAGTTGGGATATGTGTTGTGGTGGTAGTGGTTATGTGTGTGGTTGTCCCAAGGGGTATGTTTACCATTTGTTGTGATGAAGGCATGCCAAATGGATTTTCAGTTCCTTGTTCTATGTTGGTTGATATGTCATAACCTTGAGGTAATTTGGAACCCTTTTTGGCTAGTGCATAGAAAAAATTGTTTGGGTTGGCACTAACGAATTTGTCAACTAGGCTTAAAAGTCTTGGATATTGATAGGCCCTTTCAATATCCTAAGGGGTCAATTGTTTGTTGGATACTTCAAATTTTAGGTCTTCCCAAGGGTCACTTTGGTCTTTTTGTGATGTGTTGTTGCGGGGTGTAGATTGATTTGAATCTGTGACATTAGCAAGAAAAAGGTCACTCAGGAAATCCATGTCCCTTCGTTTGGATTTTGACCTTGTTTCAACCATGTGAGACTTTTGCTAGTTGGGGATAATGCAAAATGGTGATGAGACTATGCTATGTTTTTGGATTTTAGGATATGAAAATGCAAGGATGATGATGCAAGGATGGTAATGTCTAAAAGATGAGGGATAAAGAACGCTAAAGGACGCTAAAATATTGGGTGATGGTCAAAGTGAGTGATGATGCTAGTGCAAGATTAGGATGATAATGTAACTAAGGATAAATGAGATTGATCTATGTTTTTATATTTTTTGTATTTTGGGGGTATGAAAATGTAAGGATAATGAAGAATTGATATGAGCTATATTTTTTTGTATTTTGGAATAAGGGGTAGAGTGCAATCTAAAGAAGGGTAGTCTAAATGAAGGTGATCTAATGCAAAGGAGCACTAAAATTTTAAACAAAGGGTGGCATTCAAGCTAATGCGAATCCAAGGTAGCAAATTACAAATGTCATTGACCATAAGAGGACAACCAAGACCAAGAGACAAGACCAAGACTCAACTTGACAAAGTGACAATGACAAGGACAATGGTTAATGACAAGTAGAATAAGTAACCAAGAATTTTCAAAAGCTCAAAGGTGTCTCTATGTTCAAAATTTGAAGGTTTAAATGCAGCCTAAAAGTCAAGGTCTAATTTGTATAATGCAAAGGATTGAGGAATGCAACCTATAATGCAATGTATTTCTAATGGGAATGCATAAAGTGAATTGGTAAATCTTGCAAGTCTTTGGTTTGGAAGTCAAGATCACTATTATGATGAATTGGTTCAGTTTTGACAAGGATTTTGTGAAATTGTGGTAATTAGGTAGTTGTGGTTTTGTATCTAGTAGTTGTTGTTTTCCAGAATGTTGTTTTGAAAGTTTTGAAGTTTTTGAAATGGTTTTGATATGAATTTTTGACTGTTTCTAATGAAATGTGACTGGAAAACACAACAAACAGTATCAAGCACTTTTTTTAAGACTGGTTTGATGGGAAATGGTAGTAAGAAAACAAGCACAATACTAATAGGAAAAGGGTTTGTATACTTGGTATAGGCCCACTGAAATACCTCATATTGGTGTTGAACACCTCTCCTTCTCGAGAGCGGATAGCTTAGAAGTTTGGTGGAACTGGCTCCCCTCCATGACACTCACTTCTATGGGAATACCAACTTCAGATTCCCGAGTAGTCACTTCCTGGGAATTTCTATCTCTACTCAAGGGAGTTAGTAGTGAGTGTCTCCGGGCATGATACTGTACCCTGCACTATATCAAGCAATGACTAAAAATGGCTAGGCTTCTAAAAACAAAAGATTTCTAGTAAGGGCATCTGGTTTAGGGGATACGATGATAAAATAACTCGAGAGGTCTCGTAGCCCTTAGAAAAAGAGTTTATCGTATTGAATAAAGATACTGGAGGAGAACTATCACGTACTGTCCTATTGACTGTGAACTTTCCTTGCAACCACAAATTTATATAGTAGTTCAGAAGGACTTGGCTTTAGCCCATTACCGCTTGGGTCATTCCCTTAGGGTGACTACTCTTTCCCACTAAGGCATACCCTCTAATGGGTAAACAAAAAAGTGGATGGTTCTGACTTTCTGATCACTGAGTTTGCACAAGGTGAGAGCATAATACCTACCACCCTCAAACACTAAGACATGGTGTTCTTTTACCCTCTAGTTTAATCTATGTGAAAGAAGACAGTTGTTCTTTTTAAAGCACCAATTGAAGTGTTTTCTACACTAAAAAACAATCAATTGATTTTAAACCTTGCTTATTATTTGAAAACACTTGGATTCTTTTTAAGCCAATGAAATGTGATACAAGTCAATTTTAAATCCCATGAGTGAAAATATGCAAATTGTTGTTCATTTTAAACCCATGAATGAAATATGCAATTTTTTGTTCATTTTAAGCCCATGAATGAAATATGCAGTTTGTTGTTCATTTTAAACCCATAAATGAAATATGCAGTTTGTTGTTCATTTTAAGCCCATGAATGAAATATGCAATTTGTTGTTCATTTTAAGTCCATGAATGCAATATGCAATTTTTTGTTCCTTTTAGCCTTCATGAATGAAAATGCATGTTTATTTTAACCTTTATGAGTGTGAATGCAATTTGTTGTAGTTGTTGAATGCAAACAAAATTGATTATTCCTAAAGAAATGAAAATCTTGATTTTTGGTTCTAAAGAAACAATTTTTAGACTCCCTCCAAGCTATGCCACATACTGAAAACAAGAGATTAGTAAATCAACAAATTAAAACAATGATAACTTTCTCAAAACTTAACAAAACTTTAAATTGTTTGAATCCATGGAAAGCTGAAACTCCAACTTTCAAAACCAAGAAAGTATTTTTTTCAAGATTCTACATGAAAATATGTTATAGGAAAAATAAAACGTGGGTTTTAATAGCTAAAATTAAAAAGAAAAAAATATTACAATGGTCATAAATTTCTCAAATCTTAACAAAAATTTAAACCGTTTGAAGTTCCAAAAATCTAAAAGCAAGGCCTACAAAACCCAGATAATCATTTTTAAAAAATTTGTGTTCCCATTTTTCTATTCTCAAAAGAAGATGATGGGATTTTGTGCGAATTATTGGCTGTAACCTTCAAAACAACAAAAACAAACAATAAAATAAATGGATTTCTCTACAAAATTGTAAGATTCACCTTGGGTTCACCAATGCGAGATGGGGATTCTTAGTTCCTAGCCTAGAATAGTGACATCTAAACACCTCTAGACTACAAAACCACATCAACAAGAGAATACAAATAATGAGAAATTAAAATGAAAGCATGCATAAATAAATACTCCCCATTGTAGTTGCTTCACTTCTCTTACTTTACTTCTTCTTATGCCAATATTTCCCTCAGATTTGTTGTTGAAGTTGTGTAAATACTTGCAAATAGTAAGCAAGAAAGTTGGAGAAAGTTAGTTGTTAAGGTGAAAATGAAGGAGGAAGGTTGCTTTTATAGACAACCTTTCGAATGGACAGTTGATATTAATGCTCTAGAAGGATTCCAAGATCAATGGTGGAGGATACATGAGAGGGAGGTTACAAAATGGATGGTCAAGATTAAACTTCTAGAAAGATGCCAAGATCAATGGTCCATAATTGATGCACCAAGAATATGCTATTCTTGGAGGAATCGTGATAGGCAGACATGCAAGCTATGACAGACATGTAGGCTATGATATGAAATAATGATAGGGTATCTTTGAGCAAAATGGAGGGATAAATAATTTATTTTAAATTATTTATTCAGAAATGGAGGAAAATGGAGAAAGGGGACAAGTGGCAAATAAATTATTTATTCAAATTATTTATTTGGAGGAAAATAAAAGATGGAGCATTTAATTAAATTTATTCTATTTAATTAAATGTGAGGATGGAAATTGGAGGGGGATTAAATAATTTCAACAATTATTTAATCATAGAAGAATAAACAGTCAAATAATAATAATCATTATCCGATTATAGAGAAATAATTAAATTAATGATTATTTATTTAATTATAGAAGAAAGGGGGTACATTAGCGACACAATTAAATTATTTAATCGATTAGGATAGAATAAAGATTAGAAAATGAATTAATTAAATAATTAAAAATTATCTAATTAATAGAGGAATAAGAACATAATTGAATAATTAAAATTATTCAATTATCAAATGATGGAGACCGAGAAAAATGATGCTCACAGGCTTAGGACATTTTTCAGTGTCTACAACAAGAATTCTAGCTTCCCATTTCAAGCATTCAAACAAGAATGACACTTTTTACATGAAAGATTTTCTTGTACCTCTCTCTTATGATTAGATGAATTATTTTCCAAGCAAGCACAACCAAATTCATTCTTGCAGTCATACCTTCCAACAAAGATAACTATGTAAAGGAGGATATATGATTAGAAGACAGACACAGTCGTTCACAATTTTCTACATTAGAGAGAATTCTAGAGAGATGATCTAACTGGACCTCAACAACTTCCTTAACCAACCAGAACGTTCTAACCAACCCTTATTCTCTGTTTTCCATCCTTTTTTTTGAAGTAATCAAAGTTATTTCCAATACTATTCATTTTTGATTCAATGGCTTTAATTTTGCTTCTGAAATTGTCAACTACCAGCCACTGGAGACAATACCTATAGATGTCAGATATTTCTTTGATGCATTCTTTTGTCTCATTCATATGCTTAGATAGCACTTATGTTGCTTTGTTACATATTTCAAGCAAAGCTTTGAACTTATGACCTTCGGGTCCTTCTAACAATGTTCTATCTTCAATAATCTCTACTCGATCATCTGGCAAAGAATTTGACACATCTGAAACTGAAATACCCTTATTGAGCAAATAATCAACCAACACATCATTAATTTTAAGTTTCTCAATTGAAGAGCATGCATTCCACATTTAACCAGTCTTCTTCATCTCACCCTTGTCCAACAACATTTGTATATCCTCTAGATCAAAGGAGTTAGATCTAGACAAAAATTATTCTTCATTCTTCTTTTCTTTTGAGACATCTGTTACAATAGCTTTCCTTTTTTTCAGTTCTAGAGGAGACTCACCAATGATAATTTCCAATTCTCTCTTACCGGAGGATGAACCCACTTCAAACTGACTAGGTATAGACATACCAAAGCATAGATTTGTTTTTAAGGATGTGAAATATGATCTACAATCACTTACATTATCCGCCAACGATTCCAAGTATCTATAGACTTGTTTCCCAATAGGAATATCAGATTCCCACACAACATTTTCTCTTCTCAATAGGGAGTTCAAAAATTAAAGAGCCAAGCACACAAACAAAGATCCAAAACAAAAGGGATAACCCTCAACCAATGACATTCATGCATTCTCAGTTATATTTTCAAGTAATAGGCTACACAAATCAAACTGCCTATTTTCCTTAACCATCATATGTGCAAGATACACAACAATAGTCGAAGTCGAACCTTCACAATTTCTGAAATAGATTTTATAAGAAATGACATACGCAACATGCCTTACAACAAAATCCGCAAGAGTGTTTATCAATAGAGCTTGAGGGTCTTTATTAATGCCAATGAGTTCCTCCACATCTTTGTATTTCATGGTTTTCTTTCCAAGGAGATCCCCAATACTGCATAAACAAGTAATCACTTCAATCACTTCTTTCATGATCAGGTAGGGTTTTTCCAACATAATACTATTGTTCTTGAATCAACTCAATAAGAAAAAAATGAACTCTTTATTAGCAAACCAAGGAAATTCTCTCTATAAATCCATACCTAGGGTTTTTATTCTCTGTAATTAATTTTCCTTCAGCCCTAGTACCATTTCCTTCATCTTCCTATGATCAAATTCTTCCAATTCAACTCCTTTCAACTTCAATGGAATGTCGCCACTTGATCCTTTGTCCATTGTCATGCTTAACCTTTTTGAATTCGTTATTGTTCAGTTGAGACTTCTTCTTTTTCCTTTATAGACTGAGAAATAATTCCTAAGTATCCGTAATAATTTCTTCAGAAATGCTTCAAATTGCTTTGAGATTGCTCCAAGATGCCTTTCAAATTGTGACGTCGAAAAATGGACCCTTCCCATTTTCATGGTCTTTTAGGTCTTGTTTCATAGTGTTGGAGCTATGTTGCTTTAATTTTATGATGTATCTTGGCTTGAACATGCTTATTTTGGTGCTAAAATTCAAAGAACGATGTCTTGTGAAGGTGTTGTGAAGTGTTGTAAGACATTTCTACATTCTTCTAGACTCTATTTAATGCAATTCACCTAAAAATCACCTTTTCACTTATCAACAAGTCCTATTTTGAAGTGTTGTAAAGTCTTGTAACAAGATTTCACGCTTTTCTAGGAATATTTTCACTATTTACACCCTTCTCATGCTTTATTTTGTATTTTTATGCCCTCATATGCTTATATTAGGTATATTTTTGGGTCCTATCTTGACAAACAACATTAAACACAATATTATTCTTGACACTTGGTTTTGGGTCCCAGGTGGGACTCATTCGCCAAGGGTGGCGAATGAGTCCCCCTTGGCCCCAAATTCAAAGTATTTCAAATTTCTTTCAGGATTTTACTCAAATTCACTTCATGTCGGCCTGTGATGAGGTATGAACAGATAGTAAGACACAAAATTTGTATAAATATGTGATTATAACCTCATTTTACATCTCCCCATGTTCAAGTATTCAATATCCTAACATATTTAAGCAATCTTCAAGCAATCCAGCATCTTGCATCATCAATTCAAGCACTTTCAAGCACTTTAGAGCAACCATTGACATCACTTCAAATTTGCATATTCAAGGATGTGGTAAGTTTGTAATACTTCCATGTTATTCATTTATCATCTCCTTTGCATTTCATTCATTTCTATTGGGTTTGATTACCAAAGTGGGGTTTGACCAAGGCAAACCCCTATTCACTAACCCCCCAACATTTTTCCCCTTTGCATGTGTCTTTACAACCTTTTTTTTGCAGATTTAATAGGTTTAAAGGTGTTGAAAAGTGGATTTCAAGTCAACTAGGCTCTTCAAATCAATCCATCATCTATTCAAACAATTTGAGTGACTTTGAGCCCATTTTCTGCAGAGTTGACCCTGACAACCTAATATTCAGACTTTGTAGGATCTGGAGTAGTAGTATTGTCTTCTGATTTTCCAGAAATCTTGGGGAGGGCTGATTTGCCACCCTTGGTGAATGAGTCCCACCTAAAATCTAAAAATTATGCATTTTATCATAAATCAACTCCTAGCTGTTAGAAATCAGTTCCCGACACTTTTTCAACAGTAGGAGGATTGATTCGCCACCCTTGGCGAATGAGTCCCACTATGAAAAATTAAAAAAAATCATCAGCATTCCAGACATTCTAGAAAGCTCACACATCATCCAGGTGCACTCAGATTTGACCCTGTACCTTATGTTATACACATTTCTTTCAATTTCTTCATCTTTCATAGTAGTTTGTATATCACAATGTGTTTTCAAACATAGCTTAAATTACACTTTTTCATTCATTTTAGATCATCTCAATCAGTCAATTGCACTTAGATTAGTTCATTTACATCATATTACATTGCATACTTCCTAATTTGAATGTTACATAAGCATTTTAGGATCTAATCTCTCTCCTTTTGGGTGAAAAACCCTATAAGAGGTAGAGAGTCCATTGGGTCCTAAAATCTACGTTTCACAAACTCTTCAAGTGCTCAAGTAATCAAAGAGGCTTACAAATTTTACCTTATACACCATCGATTTTCCCTAAATCACATTAAATATGGCAGACATCAAAAAGCTACTAAAAGCATTCTTCTCAACACAAAAAACCCTAATTCGATCCACAAATCAACATGTCAACAAGTTTTCTTCCGATTCCTTTTCCAAAACCTCTATTTTTTTATTCTTCACATTACATCCTCATGCCAGCCGCTGACACACCATTCATCCAGGGGGTTTTTATAGTTTTATGATAATGCTCCCCCTAAGACCATGCTAGGTCTAATTCTTGGAGGAATTGTTTGTACCAGATGAGGGTACAGACACATTAGCAGTTTCAGGTTCTTCTTCTTCTTTCTTCTTCTTTCTTCTTCCATATATTATTCATCTCTTATTTGTCGATCTTCTTTACCAGTTCATTCTTCTCTACTAGAGTAGACTGCTTTCCCTTCTTACTTCTGCAAACCTTTGAGATATGTCCAGGTTTGTTACAATTATAGTAGACAACACTTTTCTGATTAGTCTGACCTTCATTACTTCTCGATCTACATTGATTTTCTTTGTGTCCAAATTTGTTACATATATAGCAATATCCATTAAAAATATTGATTCATTATGCCTCCATTAAACATTCATCATTACCCAACTAATCATTCTCACCTGGGATTTGCATTCAGTGGCTTTATGTCCAACCTTCTTGCATGAAAAACATTGTCCAGAGAAAGAACTGGGAAACTGATTCATCCCACTCCTACATTATGTTGCCTTGTGACCATATTTATTATAGGAAAAAAAAATACCATTGAAAGAGGGATACCTTTGTGTATTAGGTTGTCTCACATGTGATCTCCTTGCAAAATTTCTTTAATTTCTTTTTTGCTTCCCTTTGTCTTGAGTCTTTTGATTGTCTTTTGAACTTCCATCTGCTTCATTTCCCAAGCCACCTTTGTCTTTACTTGGTTTATGTCCTGCAATCAATTCTTCAAGTTTGTCGGAGCTATATCTGAAATTGTTCTCACAGATTTTTTCCTTCTCTAGATCTACTCTCAAGTTTACTACCTCTTGTTCAAGTTTAGAGCATTCATCAGACTTGTTCTGCACCATCGTATTTAGGAATTCTTCAATTCTCTTCTTTTCTTCTACAAGCACTTTTAGTCCAATTATCTCTTGTTTTTGCTGCTCACTTACTTTCTCTATGTCTTTCCTTGAATTTCTTCAATTGTTCTTTTAGTTTCCAAATGCATTCATTAGCCTCATCTAGATTTTCTTTCAAGTCCCTATTTTCATTTTTTTCCTTATCAAGCTCTTCAAGTGTAGTCCAAAGTTCTTCTTTATCATCCATTTGATCAACCTTCAGGATCTTCCTCAAGCAGTTAAGCTCTACACCAAGGAACCAAAGCTCTGATACCAATTGTTAAAAGACGTAGGACAACTAAGAGAGGGGCTAAATCAATTGTCACCAAATTTAAACTCAAAACTTCAACACTTATTAACTTCACAACCACACTATTTTGTTATTAAGTATGAACATGAAATGCAGATAACATAAAGTAAAATCAACACACAGAACACCATATTTTACGTGGAAAACCAAATGAGGGAAAAAACATAGTAAGGATTAACTCACAATATAAAGTAGTTCCAAAACTAAATATATAAGGCTCATTGCCAAGAGCTCACTGCCCTAAATAGGACTCACTGTCCGAGTACAAAAGCTTACTGCTTACAAGGAGGCTCACTGCCTACAAAAGGATTTACAAAAAAAAATTAGGCTTCACAACCAAAATGAACTGAAAAGAGTGCACCTAACAAGTGTTGATGCAGTTTCAGTGATGCTCAATAGACAGACTTAACATGCTTCATCATTTTCACTCTTCTTCACCTTTGCATTCCCAACTACCACATCAAAATCTCATTCTTCAAAAACTATTCAATATATATATACTCGATCTATCTACAAGCATCAATTAGGTTGGCCTAATTAGATGCATTTATTATTCATCAAAAATACCAATTTTCAGCTACAAGCTTTTGCAAAAACTTCCCAAAAACAATTCAAAGCACTCAACATAATACATCATGTCGGCATAGACCTAGGATATGTTGCACATATATCCACATAACAAAAATTGATTCACCATATCACAACTTATCCATGAAGTCAGCTAGAAATAGACTTAATTGCAAAAAGTAATCAATAGAATAATGCCAATACGTCGTACGAACACCAGAGCACAAGGGATTCTGAACATACATGCTTTCAACAATCATAAACAATTTCCCAAAACCACAAGTAGTAACTATCAACCACAAAGGATTGCAGACTAAAATACCAAAGGGTGTAGCTAGAATACCGGTTCAGATACCAGACCAAAATACCAGATCAAGTAACTTGCAATCACAACTCGAATAACATGGTGACATCAATGACAACAAAAAACTTTAGAGATGATCATTCTTCTTCATTCTTCCAACAAAAAGGTATTGTGATTATATTTCATTTGTTGCTTTGATTTCTAATGATGGGTAACCTAGTTGCTATTAGGAAGTAGTGGATGGTATTGAAAATGCTAAATGGAAAATAGCAATGAAAGAAGAAATGGATTCCTTGGAGAAGAATAAAACATGGGACCTTGTAGGACTCCCAAAGGGTAGGAAAGTTATTGGTTGCAAATGGATCTTCGGATTGGAGAAGGGTGTTGATGATAAAGTTGAAAGGTACAAAGCAAGATTGGTAGCAAAATGGTATTCTCAAAAGGAAGGTATTGATTTTCATGAATTTTTTTCACCAGTTATTAAGCTAGTTTCTATTTGGGTTGTTTTAGCACTTTTTGTATTACTTGATCTTGAGTTGGATAAATTAGATGTTAAAACAACATTTTTATATGGAGATTTGGATGAGATGTATATGGAACAACTAGAAGGGTTTGTTCAAGATCACAACATGAAATTTGTTTGCAAACTAAAAAAGTAATTGTATGGCTTGAAGTAGTCTCCCAGGCATGTTATAAGAATTTTGGTTCCTTCATGGTGAGCCAAAATTTTACAAGGAGTGAGTATGACCATTGTGTTTACTTTAAAAGTTTAAAAATGGTTTATTCGTTATCTTGGTATTATACATGTTGACAATATGCTTGTGGCAATCAAAAGCATAGTTGAGATCAATGAATTAAAGGCTCAGATGACTAAGAATTTTGATATGAAGGATCTAGGAGTAACAAAAAAAAATTTGGGCATGGAAATACATAAAGACACGGAACATGGTAAGCTTTGGTTATCACAGTAGAAATTTGTGGAGAAAATGATCATAAGATTTGGTATAAAGAATGTGAAACCAGTAAATATCCCTTTAACTTATCATTTTAATATTTCTTCAAGTTTATTTCCTAATAATAAAGAAGAAAATGATTATATGTCTCATGTATCGTATGCTAATACATAATCTGCAATTTTACAAAATAATATGGATGTAATTAAAACCTTTTGTTATTTAGATAGTAGGAATGTAATGTAAGGTTCCTTCAAAATTTATAACAACTGTTAGTTACAGTAAAATTGCATTTCAATTTCTTCATATAATTGAAAAATAAATGCATAAAATAATTACATCAATTATTGTCGAGGTATACTTTAACTTTTATAAGTTGTGCAACAATACCTTTGAATTTTGATATATCAAAATTCTTTACACGATCATTATAGGTAAATTAAACATTTCACAATTGAGCCTTGAGGTGCTTGATATCAGCCTTCAACTTCTGAATTGCCTTAGATTCTTGCAAAAACTCATTTTCTAATGTCTTCATCCACCCTTCTTCATAAGCAACACCTATCATTATTGTATTTATTTTCTCAACTTCCTATCTTTTAGATTGCAGCTCTCTCTAAACATCATTAAGCTCCTTTTATCTTGATGATAATTTTATCTTTTAATTATTTTTCTAAGTGGTTAATTATAGTCTTCAGTTGTTTCTCTTCAGTTTCAACACTTCCAAATATTTCTTTTGTATCTACAAGTTGATCATATGTTTATCCTCATCCCCACTACTCTTACCTATTAACACCCCCTGGTATTCCTTTTCATGATCTTCTAACTTCTTTTTCATATCTTTAACTTTAAGCTTTAGATCAGCTACTCTATCATCATCCCTTAGGACATCAACATCCCTTTGTTTGATAGAGTTTTAAATTTCTTGAATACTTTTATGTATCTTTGCAACCACTTTTTTCTCATCTTTTGGAGTGTATTTATGATTATAGAATGTAGGTGTTTCTTTTAACAAGTTTTTACAAAATTTGTATACCTTTATAGATAAGATTTTCATGTTTCCACCCAACTAGTTCTCTTTTTCTACACTTACATCTGATATTTTTTTTCCTTATCATCCATTTCCAATTGTATTTATTCCATGCAATTTTGAAGTTCAAGAATCTTTGAATTCATTTATTCAACTCCACCTATAGCATCATCTCTCACTTTGTTTTCCTACACAAATTATTTTGCAATACAAAACCTCTTGAGTTTACCACTTGTGTATTGCCATTTTCCCATTGCACATACTACAAACACACCTTCCTCAACTTATCAAGAGCAAGAATAATATCTTTAGTTAATAAAAATAACCATCATTGAGATTTATCCTTCCCAATCCTTGTGTTCTTTTAGTATATATCATTCTTATATCAACAACACCCAATCATAATCATCATGATGTATCCTTCCCAATCATTGTGTTGCTTGATTTAGGCAACATCATTTTTTCCTTTGAATCATTATGTCCATGCTTTCTTGTTTGTGCAAGTTGAAAAACACAATGTTTAGTTTGACCTACAACTTCATATATAACCATGTTTAGTGTAAAATTTCTTGAATCTTTATGTTACACATGTTATCTACAACACTATTATGATTTTTTTCTTATTGCAAATCACCCTAGGACTTATTTACCAATCCCCTATCCCTCTAACCCATGCCAAACATCTCACTCCTATAATTTTCAGCCAAGATCAACAAAGGCGCACCTCTATAAACGTCATCCAACACCCTCCCTCCATACACCCCATTCATGCTCCTACATGTATCACTCCATTTATATTGCTTTCAAATCATCCACCTCCTTCCACCCATACCATTTCTAGTGGAAGAAGTTTGGGTGCTAATGAAAAATTCCTACAAATACACATCCAAAAAAATATAAGGATCACCATTTCCCCTCAAAATGATATGATAAAACATAGAAAAATCCAATCCAAAAGTGTAAACCTATAATCTAACTAAACCTTGAGTTCTCTAATCACCACTTTATTATTATTCCTAATGATTAACATGCCACCAACATGTAAAACTATGATTAACTCATTTGGATTCCCCAATTCTAATGCATATGGATCAAATATTTGATAAAACATACATGGTGACTACTTTATCCATACAAAGACCCTTTTAGTTTACAAACTAAATATTATATACCCCTTATCTAAAATTCTTTAGGTTGAAAAATATGGATTTGTTCTTCTAAATCTCCATACAATAATGGTGAATCAAAAATTATTTTGTCCACTTCAAAATAAAAATATGTAGCTACAGACAACTGTTGGGAAATTGTGTCTCAACCTTGCAACTATGTAAGGTTTATTGTTGATAGGATATATATATATATATATGGATTTGTTCATCTAAATCTCCATACAATAATGGTGTATCAAAAATTATTTTGTCCACTTCAAAATAAAAATATGTAGCTACAGACAACTGTTGGGAAATTGTGTCTCAGCCTTGCAATTATATAAGGTTTATTGTTGATAGGATATATATATATGTGTGTGTGTATGTGTGTGTGTGTGTGTGTGTGTGTATGTGTGTGTGTGTGTGTATATATATATATATATATATATTATATATATATATATATATGTATGTATGTGTGTTTGTATATATATATATATGTATGTATATATATGTATATATATGTGTATATATATGTGTGTATATATATATGTATATATATATATATATATATATATATATATATATATATATATATATATATATATATATATATCCTGGTTACACCGATAGGTGTATACATTGGGAGCATGGGAGTGAAATGTGAGCGTGTTAACAAAAGCTCTTAAATGGACGACATGCATTAAATAATGATATATTTTAAATCTAGACCATTCATTATTAGGTTTTAGATCTAATGGTATATATTTTGTTGTCTTATCTTTCCCTAGAAGGTAACCCTATTTTTTGTTTGGAGATGGTGATGTATTTTAAGAGTTTGATAGTAGATATATTATCTCTAGATCTTTGGTGGTGATACTCCTATGAGAAGCTTGCTCTACAAGTATATTGTAATCTTTGTGATTTTTGAATAATATATTGGGATGATTTTGGAGTGTGGGGTTTTTCTCTTGAAAGGGTTTTCCCCACGTAAATCATTGAGTTGTGGTATGCATGATATTTATGTTTAATTTTTTGTATTTGTTATAAATATCTATAAATTTTTGCATTATTCTCCTCTCAAGATTAGTGTAGGAAGTTGTTCTTCTACCTTAGCTTCCTTACAAGTAGTATCAAAGCCTGATCACCTTTGGTTTCAGTTGTGGTTTGTTGGGTTTTTTGAACTAATCCAGATTTGAGTGGGAGCTTGTGTAGAAGACACTTTGTGATCTTGTTGCAGGAATTTTCAGATGGAAAGTTCATCAAGGAGAATATAGGTGGATATTTTTTTTGGAAATAATTTTGAGATGTGGAAGCTAAAGATGGAGAATCTGTTGATAGATCGAGATCTATGGGATGTTGTTGGTGAGAATGTTTCCAAGCCTACAGATCCTACTGAGGCTACTCAATATGATGTTATGGACTGTAAAGCCAAGGGTCTAATCAAAAATTGCTTGGAAGACTCTAATTTAATCAATGTCCATGAAGAAACCTCTACATAGAAACTATGGAAGAAGCTTGGTGAGATGTATCAAGCCAAATATTTAGTGAGCAAGATTTTATTGAGGAAGAAATTATATTCCTTGAGAATGGAAGAGGGTGGTTTTTAGATAAAACTATGGATTGATATTAAAGATAAACTAACCTTGTAATTCTATTAAATTGGAAAATATAATTAGATCAATCCTCGGGAATTTCGTAGTGGTTTCCTTAGTTTTTTTCATTAAATGTCAATCCAGGGATTGCAGACTTGTGAAAGGTGTTGCGATAGTATACCTAAGGGCTGAAAATAGTGAATTAAGTGGGGATGAATGTAACTAATCCTTACAATGATTATCTACTCATAAATATGATTTAATAGCTTTATTTCTTCGTTGTGACAGGAAGTCATAGAAGTTGTGCCAAGAAGTGTGCCAAATTGTTTTAGCAAAAAATAGTTACATAACATAAATAAAAAATAGTGACAACGATTTCTTTACTTTACTCAGAATAGATTCATTCACATGCTTCTACTTAACAAACCATGATTATCATATATAGCATTAATCCATAAAGGAAAATCAATTAAATAAAATTATGAGATGGAAGCGTTACTGAAATAAAACAAAAATGAAATCACACATTACTATATGAAATTGAAATATGATAGAAATAAAAACACACATTACAACAACAACTAATCTAATAGAATCACCATGTGATCCAAGTAGTGGGCCCTTGCTCCTTGGTTCACTTGGTGATGAGATAATAAAATTGGTTTTATGCCAAAGCAATCATTCACATTCACAAAATTATTCAAATGAAATTATAGCAGAATATTCATATATATTAATCACCACACATACATGTTCAGTCTGAGATAGGCACATATATAAACTAGGAAATATGCTAAAAAGCGATAAAGTCAAGGATTTTTTATGGCCTACAACCATCAAACCAAAGTATGTAATAAAAAATAAACCATTGGCCCAAATCCAATAAACAACATTGGTTTTTATATAAAACAAAAGTATAACAAAAAGGTAATCTAAGTAAAATGTTATCAACAATCGTTCCAACTAAACAACTATTTTCTTCATTAGCATTTTTTCTTCTACGTACTCATAACAAATTAACCCATGCCCTTAATCATCCCTACCAATTAACCTCGAAGTGATTAATACTTCATCAAATAATTATTATTATGGAAGGTTTTAATTCTTCTCACAATTTATTAAATATATTAATTTTCCTCTAACAAAAAGTGATAGGAAGTGTGAACAGGACAACATAAACAAGGGTAAAAGGAAAATAAGGAATGAAATAGTAAGGCCTAATTTGTGCCCATCATTTCCCCTTAGCTAAGGTTCTTGCATGTCCCTATGCAAGGAAGGAAAAACTACAAACCAAGATAACCTGTTGTTACCTTGATTTTGGTCATCTCTCTCAAAATTGACACCCCCATTCAAATTTTTGGTTAAGTCTATGAGCTAGGAAGTGTTTTATGAGGTGTTGCTAACTTGGGTGGTGATTTCATCAATTCATCTGACTCCCCTTTTTACTACCCTTCATTAATTTTTTCTTTATTTTCTCATGGGTGGTGTATCATGGGGTTGGCATAACTTCTCGAGCACTCTAAATCTTTAATTTAGGGGCTGGCAGTTTGTACTTGAGGCTCGTGAACTGGTCAAAAATATCGTTGGTGACAAAGCTTCAAAGTTTTCAAGTTTGAGTGACAGTTCGAGTGGTTTCTAAAACCATCAATGGTATTTTTCTTAGTTTTGTGAACTTCTTGTTTTACCACCTCAAGAACATTTTTCAAAAGAAACTAAGGGGATGATAGTGTGGTTTTTTTTGTTAAGATACATTTTAGTTTCAAAGAAAAAACCCATTTATGTAGGAAATGAATACAATTGGATGCCATCAAAGATACAACAACTGAAATTAAAAGGTGGAATTGTTCAAAAAGAATGCAAACACCAGAGTATCAAAATGTTGTAATTTTAGTATATATTTATTTCAATGGCATTACAAAATTTGTTGTTCAATTACAAAATGGGAAGCATCAAAATGATATTTTTCTTTAGATACACATAACAAAAATAAGCACACAGATTCCTTCAACCACCACCTAGAGGCATTCTATCTAGGCCGGTGACAGTAGATTTTTGTGGGATTGTTGGAATTGGATAAACAACCCCATGTCATTTCTCACCATCCCTACATAGAGAAGGGTCACAACTTCCTCAATCGCTTCATTATGAGTCAAAGTCACAATGCAAATGGCATCAACAACCAATCTGCTTCGTGGGTAGTTGTTGAGACCAATGATGGCTACACTAACTCTATGATGAAACTCAAGCCTAACTAAGTGCTCCATTGCCCTCATTCCCTAGTCTCAATGTCTAGAGGTGTGAATGATGGTATACATGAAACACTCAAGAAGTATAGCATTGTGTACATGCACCTGATTCAAGAAAGCTTCTCCCAGTATGATGTACAATACCTACTCTTCTATCTCACTCTAGACGAAAAATACTTCTCTCAGCTAGTCGAATAATTGCTTAAAGAGGGGATTGCATTTGATCTCCTCAATGACAATGATGTCATTCATGGACACTCCGTCACTTTGAGCACTTGCCATGTTGGATACTTCAGGATGGTGAAGTGTGATAGTGCCTATTGAATTTATAGAAGGTTGGAAAGACATTTGAACTGAAGATTGATCAAATGATAGGATGGAAATGTGTTTGAAATTAACTACTGATGTGACCAAGATTTAATTGATATTCCCAATTGATCTCTTGGCTAGACAGTTTGTACGTGTGACTCCATTGCACCTTTAAGATAGCTATTTAATGATTGGTTTGTGAAGCATGCTCACTACACAAGAATTAAGGGCCATGAGGTAGGGATTAAAGAAAGGAATGTAATGACACATCATATGACATTACTATCTTTTGAGCGTGAGGTGTTACCCGCACTCTCATATGCACTCATTAGATTCTTCACAATAGTTTTTTCACTTGAAGCCTCCAATGTTCTCAACTCAAGAATCTTCATGATGGACCTATACTTTATATGTTTCATCATTTCAACAAATAGTTGACATCTTGCAGTCTCATTTAACTTTTCAAAGAACACTCTCCAAATATTATGAGCATATCTTCTACAAGTGTGTTTTGAAATCTTACCTTCCATTAGCTGCAAAATATTCTCATCAATATTAATCAAATACTTTGGCTTTCTATGCAAAATTCTAGGTGGCATTCTCAAAGGTAAATTCATCTCAAATTTCATCAATATTTAAATGAGATGGGCTAGATGGCATACCTTTGATTGGGAATGGAATAGATGACGTACCTTGAGGTTGAGATGGGAATAATGGCACACCTCCTTACTCACATGTGAATGATGATGTACTCTCAACTTTAGATATGGTAGATGGTGTCCCTCCATCTTCACTTGCGGTAAAGGATGTGTCTCCAACTACGGTATTCAAATTTCTCATAGCATAAAGGTTTTGCATTCATTCCCTTTGTGCCACCAATTCCATATCTCTTGTTGATGGTTGAGGTTCCTCTTCAATTGGCATGTCTTTGAAAATCATTTCCAATTTCTTCTTCTCACGATGTTCCCTCATATATGCTACTTTCTTTGCATTCTTAGTTTCTTTCTCTTCATGTGTTGGTTTAATCCTTAATTGTTTCCTCGGCATGATGAATAATTTTATCAGTAGAATGATAAAGAGACAAATATTAGTTCCTAAAAAATGAATCCATACAAATAAATGAAATATATGTCATTCAAACCTTCATATAAAATACATACAATCATCCTGTAGAAGAGTAAATGTCACTCAACCATGATGAATAATCACGTGCACTAAGAACACAAGGAAAATGGAAAGCTATTTTTTTTCAAGTATTTGTACCTTGCAAAAATTTATTGAATGTGACTTTTCTCTAGCCATTTTATAATGTATGACCTAATGAGAGCCATTCACATTCCATTTTATGTCATATATTAATCTTTTTCATATGCCTTCATAACCATTTAATATTCCATTTCCACACCATATTATATCATTTTAACACCTTTATGCTGCATATGATTAAATATATATAAGTAATATTTAATTTAGTTTTTAGATAAAATATGTGAATAATAAATATTAGATTGTATTTACTAATATTTTCTACTATTATGTTGAAAAATAAATAAACACTTTTCGCTATATGTGATAAGATATATATATATATATACACACATATACATATATTAATCTTTTGTTATAACAAATTATTATATTGTAATGGCCATAAAATAAACGTAGTATTTGTTGGCCATGAACAACTTTTACGCTTCCTATTATTATGGACATGAGACAAAAAATAAATGTCCATATTATTATTATGTTAAAACCAATTTGATAAATTGGTTATTTTGTTATCAAACAAACATGCCATGTTAAGAATATCTTAGTTACATGATTCTCTCGTTTGAGATTTAATTTTATGGAGAGATTGTAGGGAAGAATCATGTCATTTAGTAAATGCCTAATTTCTTATATAATGCATAAGAAATGGCATGAGAAGAGATATGTAATATATTTTAGAAAATAAATAATACAACAGCTGGTTTGAAGTCTTAAGAGGTTTACAATGAATTATTTTTATCACCCCATGGAAGGAGAGGAGGGCCCACTCTCTTGAAATGGTGGTGATATTAATTTTTATATTATGTATTTTATTTTAATATTGTGGTTTCTTTTATTTATTAAAATGTGTGAGTAATTTTGTGATTACATGCTTTAAGTTTAGTTTTAAATTATTTATTTCATAAGACTATAGTTGTAAAAATTCATACAGTTTTAGAAGATTACAGTTCCTATCGCCTGCACAAAGTTCTTATCGCCTGCATAGAGCTCCTATCGGCAAAATTATGTCAATGCAAACTATTGTGAATTCAAGAGTCTTTTAATCTTAAATAGAACTAGTAATGTTTAATCAAAGCTGAATTGGATATAGCCAGACCTTATATACATTAAGGGATTTTATTTGAGTTGTTAGTTTAAAGCACTTGATGGTTTCAAAAGGTTTGCTTTAGGAGTACAATTTAAGTGTGTTTTTTTTTGTTATTCTTTCAAAGCATTTAGATTTGACTATTTTTCATTTCATCCCCACTCAACTTGATGCTTTCCTCTCTTTAGGTATACTGCCACAACACCTCTCGCAAGCTTACGATCCCCGAATTGACACTCTTAGATCAAGCTGGAATCTTTCTTATTCTTTACCCCAGTTTTGGCCTATCATTTTAGCGTTGTTGTCGAGGAGAGGTGTTAAAGGCTAGAAAATCTAGTGAGTTAAGTTAGGACCAATTCGTTAGGATGAAAGCTCGCACAACTGCTAGCCTTGCTTGGTGATTAATCCTAATTTGTGTTGTTTAAATCATATAGATGGATTATTAGAATTTGTAGGTATATTTTAGAAATTAAAACCATTTATATATCCACATTAGTTGTTGTGAGTTCATTGATAAGAAAGGAAGTACTTTTGAAGAAACAACATAAAAAAAATAAAAATGTTGCATTTTCAAGGTAGTTCAAATACATCAATTGGTGGGGAAATTGCACTAGCACAAGGTGATGTTTTTATATTCCTTCTACCTAAAGAATGAAACTTAGATTATCACAATCTTCCCTTACCATTGTCACAAGCATCTACAAATCTTATTCCTATAACTAAGCAAGAACAAATAATTGATGAATTTTTAGAGGTACAATGGATTTTTGAAAATGAATCCATAGATGAAGATTTGACCATTCTTTGTTTGATTTGTTGCAAGGAAGAAGATAAGTGCAAATGCCAAGTTGTTCAAGAGGACATGTTGAAGGAGACAGATGATATAAGTGAGCCTCAACACGACAAAGGTGAAAGTGAGAAATTCTTCTTTGTAACTCAAGGACAACTTCACACATCAAATTGGGAAGGTCGAGGTATGAATAATGATTTTGAAATGTATTATAATTCTATTGGATTAGAAAGAAAACATGTTTCTTCACAAAATGCTTCCCCATCTAGTATTTATAGTGAATGGAAACAATCCCCATAATGCCAAGAATGGAAAAATAATTTCTCACAACAACTACAACACCCATCATTACCATCTCCATTATACCCATCCCACTTAATCCCACCTACTCTATATCCACAAAAAAATTTACCATTGTCATTATCCCATTCATATCACCCACTAGCCACCCCAACATATCCACCAAGGGAAATTACAATTCCTGATAAATTACTATTATCTAATAAGGTGGTTCAATCTACATATAATAATGAGGTTTCATTGATCCCTTTACATTTCATTAATATGCATGAAATTGGTAAATCATAATTGCACTCTATTCACACAAATAAAGGATGCAATTTTTCTTTAATTGAATTTGAAGAACAAAATGATCCACTAAAAGATAATCAACTTAGTTCTTCTTATCTACTTAAAATGAATCACAACTTTTAGAATTAATTCACACACATAAGGCAACAATTCAATGTGATTCTTATTTTATCATTGAAATGATAAATATGTGTGTTGAAATTAATCATGCAATAAACAATGGTGAACTATATGCCTTACTGATTCAAGAGTTGTGTGAGATACATAATGACATCCTACAAGATCTATTTATAAATATTTTTATACTCAAACATCTAGATCTTTGGAGGCCTATGGTAAAACTGTGTATTCCTCACACACTTATTGATCTGGGTCCAATAATTGATTTTATGATTAAGAAGAACTAGAAGAGTTTGAATGCATTAATGACCACAACAAACTTGCTACAAATGGATAATCATTCATTAAATAAGAATCAAGGTATTTTTAAATATGTCACTTTCTTCTTTGGATTATCCTAATTCCCTCATGATTTTACAGTATGAAATTAAGTTGGGGGGGGAAATCCATTGAGTTTTGGAAATATTTTGTTGATTGTTGTTAAAGCCTTCATTGATTGTTTCTTTGGTGCTTCTAATAAAGCCACGTGTGTGAGCTTTGGACTAAATCAAGGTATGCATTCTTGTGTTAATTGGAAATGATTTTATATTATCTCTACACAAGCATTCATTGTAATTCATCCATTTTATTATTTATTCTTATTAATAACTCTACCCTTCATTTACAAAAATGACTTAACTACTTAATGGTGGAGTTATTAAATGGATGATATTACATTACTACACTTGATATGCTTGGTCATGAGAATATGGTTATAGGTTGTCGTGGTTACCCACCACTTTTGCACCAATACCAGTTGATGATGCTTCTCTACATGAGCATTGAATAATACAGTTTGTTGGCTTTGCTAACATTTTGTTGGCCTTGCTAGCTATATGGAACACCTCAAGTTTCCTTTGTGCTTCATTATTCGAGATCATAAGAGGATTTTTTGGTGAGGTGTTCAATATTCATGGATACAATTTCTCTTTGATATCAACTTTGATGCCATATCATGTGGAGGATAGTATGCAACTTGGTGTATGAGAAAAAAAGATACTATGTTCTTGGCTAATTCTTCACAAGCCACATATCCAAAGACCACTTGAAGACAGACACAAAGAGCTTGAGCATATTGTAGATCATCATACTTCATCATAAGGATTGACTAATCCGCCTATCCACAACTATATGGGAATATTAGATAAGTTGAGAGACTACCATTGGTCTTTCACTACATAGCCCTATCTTTGAAATATTGCTTCTATCGTAAGTAATTCTTTCCACCAAGTGATTGGGGATGAATTCAAAAGCTCTACAGTCAAATTTCAGATATGGTGGCATGGGCTAAATGGATGAAGATTGTTTGTAGTAATTGTGCTATGCACTATGCATTGTCAATCTTGATGGAGGTATCTTTCTTGTTGGTTATCATTTCAAGTTCTACATACAACCTAGTTCTAACAGTGAATTTTTGTGGGGTTAGAGAAGGAACTCAGGTTTTCGATGGTGTCACTTCAACATCAATATAAGGGGTTCCTTCTCTTTGGTCATTATATGCAGGTTATCTAAAAAAAATAAAAAATGAAAAAAACATGAAAAAAACATGAAAAAATGAAAAAAAAGGAAAAAAGCAATAAATTCTAATAATGAAAAGTTTCGAGCGTTGTTAGACAACTACAATTTGAAAACCAGTTTATGGCGGATTGTAGTTGAATAAAATTCTTAGGGGTGAAAACTATTTCTATAGCACCACTAAGCGGTAAGTGATTGAAAACTAGCTTGCCAATGGTCACTTGTCACTATCAAAAACAAAAAGAAAATGAAAAAAATACAAAAAAATACAAAAAGAAAAAATGCAATAATTTATGTTTTTTTTATGGGCTAATCAGTTTGCAGGTATACTCTATTGCTTCAATGGTTGTCTGAGTGCCTCTAGTACCTCCTATTGCTCACTTGTGTAGATGTTTTCTCATTTGTCATGGTCAACCTAACTTTGACCACCTATTGCACAAAGTTATACATTCAAATGAGGTGATAACAACAATATAGAGAGAATCTACTACCATCAATATGTTCCATAATGCTTCATTCCGATGCAGATCTTCCGTGTGTGGTGTGGATGTCATCTTTATCATAGTTTTTGGTTCCTTCATTGTTGGACATTCACAGTTGCAGTTTTTGGTTCCATCTTGGAGATTCACAGTTGCTGAGATACTTTGGCTACTAGAACTTGGCATAAATTGCCAAGCAAGTTGGTAAAACAGTCAATTTTATTTTTCTTTATTTTATCTCTTAACTTTATTAATATTTCTTATTATATTAATCATATAAAGCAGCATTCACACCAACCCTCTCCTTGTTTCTCGAGGACGGACAACCCTTTAAGTTGGGAGGAGGTTCATCATCCTTATTACCTATCTTTTCACCCATCATTATCCTTAAGTATCCTATTATAGTATCCATTATTTTCACCCTTCATAATCATTCATATTGTCTATTATTTCACCCATTTCATATAGCTCATGAATATGGAGATAAATTTTTATGATACCTCTTATATATAGTATTTCAAAAAAAAAAAGAAAAAATAGAAAAAAAAAATGGATGTAAAAAATAAAAAGTTGGAAGAAGGTATGAATATTGAACATGACAAGAAAAAAGCGTAAGCTGAAAAATAAAGCAAATCCATGAAAACTTGTTATGAAGATGGGCTAATGAAAATCAAGGGAAAATGCAATTAAGCATGATCTATAGTAGTCAAGGGTAAGAAGGTACAAGTCATAGATCAAAAGGTCACCGGTTCAAATCAAAACCTTTTACAAATAAAGATTGCACGGGGGCATGTAATATGTAAATTTGGGGGAATGATGAGAGCCATTCACGTTCCATTTTATGCCATATATTAGTCTTTTTCATATGCCTTCATAACCATTTTATATTCCTTTTCCACACCATATTATACCATTTTACCACCTTTATGCTACATATGATTATATATATATATAAAATTTAGTTTTTAGATAAAATATGTGAATAATAATTATTAGATTGTATTTACTAGTATTTGCTACCATTATGTTGAAAAATAAATAAACACTTTTCAGTATATGTGATAAGATATATATATATTTTTAATCTTTTGTTATAACAAATTATTATATTGCAATGGCCATAAAATAAACGTAGTATTTGCTGGCCATGAACAACTTTTACACTCCCTATTATTATGGACATGAGACAAAAAATAAATGTATATATTATTATTATGTTAAAACCAATTTGATATATTGGTTATTTTGTTATCAAACAAATGTGTCATGTCAAGAATATCTTAGTTACATGATTCTCTCGTTTGAGATCTAATTTTATGGAGAGATTGTAGGGAAGAATTATGTCATTTAGTAAACACCTCATTTCTTATATAATGCATAAGAAATGGCGTGAGAAGAGAGATGTAATATTTTTCAAAAAAAAAAATACAATAGCTGGTTTGAAGTCTTAAGGGGTTTACAACGAATTATTTTTGTCACCCCGTGGAAGGAGAGGAGGGCCCACTCTCTTGAAATGGTGGTGATATTAGTTTTTATATTATGTATTTTATTTTAATAATATGGTTTCTTTTATTTATTAAAATGTGTGAGTAATTTTGTGATTACATGCTTTAAGTTTAGTTTTAAATTATTTATTTCATAAGATTGTAGTTGCAAAAATTCATACAATTTTAGAAGATTGCAATTCATGTTGCTTGCATAGAGTTCTTGTCATCTGCACAGAGTTTTTGTCGCCTACACAAAGTTCCTGTCACCTACACAGAGTTCCTATTGCCTGCACAAAGCTCCTATCGCCAGAATTATGTCAATGCAAACTGTTTTGAATTCAAGAGTCTTTTAATCTTAAATAGAACCAGTAATGTTTAATCAGATTTGAATTGGATATAGCCAAAACTTATATACATTAAGGGATTTTATTTGAGTTTTTTATCATGGAATCTAGTGGCGCTCGATTCGTGGATAACCCCCCTACGAAACTTGTTTGTTTCCTAGGTTTGTGAAGTTCAAGCACACAAAATGAGGTGATTTTCAATCCACCTTGAAGTGCATTCCAAAGCCTCAAATAGTCAGTTTGAGCATCCCCCTATGTTCACCTCGTGAAGACCTTCGAAATGAGCTCCTTCACGAAGTCTCACTGATCATACTTAGTTAAATTGTGGAAGATGCAGTTGTGCCAAAAAAGTGCGCTCTAACTCATCAAAAATTTTGGCTAAGTGTTGAAAGTGTAGGGGTGCCAAAAATCAGCGACCCTGCATAAAAAGTGATTTTCCAAAAATGTGTAGAAGCACTAAAAAAGTGTGCTCTTACACATTGTTTCCTAACTCATCCAAATTTTTGGCTAAGTATTGAAAGTGTAGGGGCACCAAAAATTAGCGACCCTGCATAAAAAGTGATTTTCCAAAAATGTGTAGAAGCGCTAAAAAAGTGCGCTCTTACACATTGTTGCCAGACTTAGCCAATTTTTTACTATGGCATTATTTTTAGCACCTTTGCACTTTTTCCAGACTTAAGTCATTTTTTGTGCAATGGTGCTAAATTTTAGCACCTTTGCACTTTTTCCAGACTTAGTCATTTTTTGTGTAATGGTGAATTTTAGCACCTTTGCACTTTTTTTTTTCTAGACTTAGTCATTTTTTGTGCAATGGTGCTCATTTTTAGTACCTTTGCACTTTTTGTAGACTTAGTCATTTTTTGTGCAATGGTGCTGAATTTTAGCACCTTTACACTTTTGGCAGTTTTTATCTTAGTCTCTTCAAACTTGCTCTATTTCCATTCTGGACCCCATTTCTTTGCTCCCGCATCATTTTTTGTGCCTAGTTGCTTGTTTCACACTTGCTCAACATTGTTTCTCTCTTCACGCTTCCCAATGCTACTTTTTCTACTAACATCTATTGATTCACCATCCTTGCAGTTTCTCTCCAGATTTCATCAAGTGATCTTAAAGGTGACATCTTTTGATCCAGTGAACTATCCCAAATCTACAAAGAAGTTGTTATGCAACAAGTTGAGGATGACAGTTTTTCCCAAAGCCTCAATACATATCATTTGTGATATACGGCTGACACTTGATAATCTCAAGACGCATCTTCGCGGGTGTAAGAAAATTCATTCATTTGTTAGAAGGTCGATCACAAGAGCTCACACCCTTGTAGATTACACAGTCGGCCCAGATGATGTGTTCATACAGGAGACCAAGAAGAAGTATGAAGACTCTGCACCCAAAGCAAGGAACCATGAAGATTCTTGATCTCCGATGTTGAACATTTTGATGCTTTCCTCTATGCATCTTGTAAATAGTTTTTGACATCTTAAATGTCTTTTTTCGAAATGTAATTACACTAATATCCGAGATGTAGTTTCATGAAAACAAATTACATTTTGACTTTAGTCAAAGTTAGGTGAGATTTTCCTAAATTAACTCACCTAACTTTCCTAGATTTACTCTTCCTTCTCTTTTATAAATATGAGGGATTTCTATTGTAAAGTTTATCCTTTAGTATTTTGCAACGAAGTGCTGCCCTTTTTGAAGCAGAATTGTGAAACTTTTCATTCATACTTTGTGAATGAAATTTGATCAATAAAGAAGAGGATTGCAAACCAGACTTTGCATTGGATTCGATACTTTTATGAATTGATCTCATTTGGTGGTGATTAGCTAATGGAATCTAAAGGACTCTAAGTAATTCATGTAAACTTTTTGTTACATCCTTTATTTAGATTTTCATTTGTGTTTTGTTTATCTTTGGTTGAATGATCTACAAGACTTTGTGCTTGTAATTATTCATGCTCTTTGGATACTTTGGTTGGATAATCTACAAGACTTTGCACTTGTAATTTTTCATGTTGTTTGAGGAATTGCTACGTCTAAGAAGACTTTGTGCTTCTAATGTGACAAACGACACACTTTTCATAGATCCACCATTGATAAAGCTACAGAACAACTTTGTGCCTTCGTGAGCTTTCCCTTTTATTTTTACTAGTTTATTGTTAATCACTTCTGGTACCTCTACGCTTTGCTTTGACAAGATAGAGGTATTGGCATTACTGTTTGTTGTTAGTTTAGAGTTATTGTGAATTGAGAAATTCCAACAGTGAAGCATTGTAAACATCTTCTTTGAAAAAAGAGAGAAGGATGAATGTAACACACCCCCCCCACTTTGTAAGTATTGTGTACATTTTGTAATTACTTATTTTTTTTACTATAGCTTCTGTTAGCTGTAAGAAGGGCGCCTCCCCTTTCTGAGAGTAGAGATTTACATCTCACATAGCTGTGGCTGAAGTCCTGGTTGTGTAATCTATCGAAAAGTTGATTACATAATTTTCACCCAACAGAGTTGCTAGTTTAAAGAATTTGATGGTTGCAAAAGGTTTGCTTTAGGAGTACAATTTAAGAGTGTTCTTTTCTATTATTCTTTCAAAGCATTTAGATTTTTATTTTTTTCATTTCATCCCCACTCAACTTGTTGCTTTCCTCCCTTTAGGTATACTTCCGCAACACCTCTCGCAAGCTTACAATCCCCAGATTGACACTCTTAGACCAAGTTGAAATCTTTCTTATTCTTTACCCTAGTTTTGGCCTATCATGACCTACCAATATAGTGCCCACAAATAGACATGTATGCAAAATGTGGTAGCATAAACAAAGCTCACATGAATTTTTTGATGGAATTCCTTAAAGAAATGTGGTCTCATGGATTTTTTAAAAGACATTACAAGCTTTCAAGAAAATAAAATTGGCTTGAGTATAAATCCAAATTCCACAACTTTTGTCAACATCCTACCTTTGGAACAAGGTATGGGCATCAATCAAAATATTGAAAGAAAGGGGAATTTTTTTCAAATGTTATAATTGCAACTCCCTTGGCAACAATGTATGAGAAATGTGAAAGCATGGACAAGGCATGTGAATTGTTTGAAAAAATGTTTTAGTAGGCATGTATGGAAAATGTGGTAGCATAGACAAGGTAGTGAGTTGTTTGAAAATTTGCCTCAAATAAATGCGGTCTCATGGTGATGTCCATCACCATCAGACCACATTTATTTGAAGCATTTTTTCAAACAACTCAGTACCTTGTCTATGTTGTTTGATAAAATTATTTGGTAGAAATGTATGGAAAATTTGGTACCATGTACAAGGAAATGAGTTGTTTGAAATATTTCTTCAAAGAAATGTGGTCTCATGGTGATGTCCATCACCACGAGACCACATTTCCTTGAGGCATTTTTACAAACAGCTCATTTCCTTTTCTATGTTGTTTGATAAAATGCTTTGGTAGAAATTTATGCAAAATGTGGTCGTATAGACAAGGCAATGAGTTGTTTGAAAAAATTTCTCAAAGAAATATGGTCTCATGGTGATGTTTGAGGAGTTTTTTCAAACAACTCACTACCTTGTCTATGCTTTTGCTTAGTATTATGCTTTGATAGATTTTTTCCATGCATCCATAGTTTGGTCGAAAGCACATGTTTTGGGATTTTATCCATAACAACAAATGAACCTTGGAATGGGGTATGAAATATATCAAAAAATAAAATGGGGAGATTTTCATGAGTGTTATGGTTGCAATTGCCTTAGTAGACACATGTGAAATGTGGATGCATAGACAAGGAACATGAACTATTTGAAAAAATGCCTCAATGAGATATGTCCTCATGGACTACAATGATTGTAGGATATACATAAAATGGAAAATGTATGGAAAATTTGGTAGCATAGACAAGGAAATGAGTTGTTTGAAAAAATGCCTCAAAGAAATGTGGTCTCATGGTGATGTCCATCACCATGAGACCACATTTATTTGAGGCATTTTTTCAAATAGCTTGTTGCCTTGTCTAACATGTTTGATAAAATTCTTTGGTAGACATGTATGGAAAATATGGTAGCATAGACAAGGTAGAGAGCTATTTGAAAAAATTCCTCAAATAAATGTGGTCTCATGGCGATGGAATTCCATGACAATCACATGAACTGTTTGACAAAATGCATCAATGAGATATGTCCTCGTGGAATAAAATTAGATATGTCCTCATGGAATACAATGAGATATGTCCTCGTGGAATGCAATGATTATAGGATATGCACAAAATGGATTTGTTGAAGAGGATTTATAAAATTTCAAGCAAATACAATTTCTAGGTGTAAAACCAAATTCCAAAGCATTTTCTAACATCCCCCATGCCTATAACAAAATAGAAGCTTTGGAAAGGGGTATGCATATCCATAAAAGAGGATTGAGAAATGATGTATTATAATACATAGTTATAACTACTCTCATAAATGTGTATACAAAATTTGGAATCATACACAAAGTAGGTCAATTGTTTAACAAAATGCCTCAAAGGGATGTGGTTTAAAATGTAATTGGAAAGTGTAAAGAATTGTGTAGTTTAAAATGTGCCAAGAGGGGATAAGGTTATAATGAGAAACAAACAATGATGAAAATGGAATATGCATAAGAACAAAATCAAAGCATTGTATTAAGCATGAATGATAAGGGATGATAAAGAAACATAATAGAATTAAGGAAAATGTAAAGAAAATGTGTAAAGACTTGACATACCTAAAAAATAGAGATTCTAATGGAGGAACTACTCAATTATGTAATCTTTTTATCTTCTTGAATGAAACTCCTCAACAATTTGAGTTTTTCACAAGCTTGCTTCCTTTTCAATGTTCAATTGTATATCAATCAAATAGAATTACTAACAACAATACAAATAACCAATGTATAATGTTAAATTCCTACAATTAATTAACATTCAACACTACAAAAATTGAGACTTGAATTGATATATATCAAATTCAACATGAAAACTCTGTTATTTCTTCCTTCCTAAGTTGGAAAACCATAAAAAGGTGGTGGAAATTTCATGAAAAGGTGGTAGAATGTGAAAACATTACATGTGCACTTCCCAACAACATAAAAAATATTTTTTTTGTTGAAACATGCACATCACCAAAAGAATAATAGAACATGTGGGCCTATATTATGAGTGTGCTAGCATTATAGCGTGTTCATGTTATAACGTGATCACGTTTTGTATTGCTATACAAAATGGCTATATCTCAACTTCTTCAAAACACGCTCGTGTTATGAAAATGTTTATTTTCTAAAGGTTTCCTGACTCATTTTCTCATTACCCATCCCTCTCCCCAATCTATCTCTCTCACACCTACCTTTCCCCTATGTATTTCACCCCTCTCTCCATTGGCTATAGGTCTCTCACCTCTATATCTCTCAAATGGATCTCTCATTATTTCCCAAACCTCTCCACCTCTCTCCCTCCTCCTTAACCATCTTTCCCTCAAGTTGTCAACTTCACTCTCTCATTTTCTTCTATCCCTCCCCTCACCTCTCTATCTCTCACCTTTGTCTCCCCTTCACCTCTATACCTCTCCCTTCTCTAGGTCTCTTAGTCACTCCCTGTCTACCTTTCCATCCCTTCTTAGCCATCTAGGTCTCTCACTTAACCCTAATCCCTATCCCTAAAGAATCAACCCTTAACCCTTAAACCTTAAATCCTAAACCTCATCCCTCAACCCTAAACAATATGCCTCAAACCCTAATCCCTCAACCCTCAACCATCAACTCTATACCCTATACCCTTAAACCCTTAATACCTCAACCCTTAATCCATTAATACCTCAACCCTTAAACCCTAAACCCTAATCTCTCTTAGTGAGTCTTTATGTCTGTCTGTCTCCCTCCCTCCCACCCGGTCCCTCACTCGAACCTCCACTCCTCTCTCTCCCTCTCTCTCCCTCTCTCCCTCCACCCCTCTCCCTCCTCTGTCTCTCCTCCTCTCTCTCTCTCTCTCTCTCTCTCTCTCTCTCTCTCTCTCTCTCTCCTCTCCCTCCTCCTCTCCTCTCCCTCTCCCTCCTCTCTCTCTCTCTCTCTCTCTCTCTCTCTCTCTCTCTCTCTCTCTCTCTCTCTCTCTCTCTCTCTCTCTCTCTCTCTCTCTCTCTCTCTCTCCTCTCCTCTCCCTCTCCTCTCCTCCTCTGGTCTCTCTCTCTCTCTCTCTCTCTCTGTCTCTCTCTCCTCTCCTCTCCTCTCCTCTCTCTCTCTCTCTCTCTCTCTCTCTCTCTCTCTCTCTCTCTCTCTCTCTCTCTCTCTCCTCTCCCGTCTGCCTGGATGGGATCCACTCTCTCCTCCTCCTCTCTCTCCTCTTGGGTCTCTCTCCTCCTCTATCTATCTCCACTCCTCCCTCCTCTATCTCCTCCTCCTCCTCTCCTCACTCCTCCTCTGTCTGTCTCCTCCCTTCTCTCTCCCTCCCTCTCTCCCACTCCCTATCTCTTATGCTCCCTCTCTCTCCCTATCTCTTAGGTATCTCCCTCCCACCCCCTCTCTCTCTCTCCCCTCTAGATATCTCTCTCTCCCCCCTCTCTCTTTATCCCTCCCACCCTACCTAGATAAGTCCCTCTCACTCTGACCTCATCTCTCCCACTCCTCTCTCTCTCTCCCTCTCTCTCAAGTGTCTCCCTCACCTCTCCTCTTTCTAACCTCTCTCTCTCTCACTCCTCTCTCCTCCTCTCTCTCCTCCCTCTCTCTCCTATCTCTCGGGGTATCTCCTCCCATCCCCTCTCTCTCTCAAGTCTCTCCCTCTAGCACCCTACCCAGATAACTCTCTCTCTCCTTCCCACCCTACCTAGATAAGTCCCTCTCACTCCAACCTCTTCTCTCCCACTCCCTCTCTATCTTCCTCTCTCTCAAGTCTCTCCCTTCCACCCCCTCTCCCTCTCTTAGGTCTCTCCCTCCCACCCTACCTAGACAACTCTCTCTCTCTTAAAATGCTCCCTCCTAAATACATACATATAAGCAGACATGCATACATATGTTAGAAACCAGGAATCAGTTGCTAGACCAAAATACTTCCACAAGAGAGAGATAATGGCGAGAATTCTTGCTATATCAATATGCAAGATTGATTCAGGATTGAATTGATACAAATGTACAAGATGAGGCTTGTTTATAAAGGCAAGCATGCACAACCCTAAACCTAACTTGAGCTACAAGATAGCTCAATTAGATAAGGATAAGAAAATTCAACCTAGCACTTAAATAAAAGCCTAAGTAAACTTATGAAAGTGTAATTAAATAGTTAATTACACCAACACCCCCCCATAAGTGCAACTTAGGGAGAAGATTATAATGCAAACTACTATGGGTCCTGGCAACTAGGCCATGTTAGGTACCCATTTACAGATGCAAATGAAATGCAATCTCTCATAAAGTAGAGAAAAGGGAAAAACCCAGTGGGAAGAAAACCCCTCTCCAAAAGAGAGAAAACAAAAAACAAGCATGATGAATGTAAACATGATGTATGGAGGACTCAATGATACCCCCCAGGGACTACATCCATCATGAATATACAATAAATGACCTCCCCATAAGAGGGAAGGGATGAGATAAGATATCCTCTGCATGCTGAAGAAGCTCCAAAGCCAATGAAAAATGCCTAAAAACAAAAGATGACCCAATGTCTGCAAGAAACACATCTCCCCTTAGGAAGAAACAAATCCATAAGTTGATCAAGAAGCCACTCCATATCCAACTGAAAGGAGGAAGAATGAACGCTCAACATGTATGCCTCTGAAAACTGAGTAGGAGCCTCCAAGCTTGAATGAGCCACAACATAATCATGGTCAAACTCAACCAAGAAACATGAAAAATCAAGTGATGGAGGAGGCTCATGAATATCAATCTCCAAAGACAAAGAAGATGGTGTAACAGTTATGCTAAAATTGTCATCAAAGAGGAGAGAAATCCCCTCAAGTGTGTCCTCCAAATCTGTAGTATGAGACTCTATGAACAAGTTAGAAATCCCTGTCAAATAATCATCCCACAAAGAAAGATCTAAAAAAATATGATTATCCTGCTGAATAGAAGCAACAATGGCTGAAGAAGCGGGAGGTGGAGGAGTAGGAAGTTCAACACTGGTCTCTAAAATACCAAGGTGTAGATGACCAAACTTCTCCTCACTAATATGGGTCACACTCAATGGAGTGTGTGATGTAGTCAAAGGAACATTATTAGCTTTTGAAGCAAAATGTGAAAAAGAATATACTCGAGATGAATGATCAACCATCCCGATTGCAACAATATCCCTAGTCTCCAAGTCCCTTATATACACCCTATCAGGAGTGAACTCAACTATTTTACCTTGACCCCCATGAGTAATTTGATAAATAGAAAGGAGATTAGTGGTCAAGGAAGGAACACAAAGAACATCATTGAAAGTCCCTTCCCCAATACCAATAGAACCCTTCCCACTTACCTTCATGAATGTATTGTTACCCATCAGAATGTGAGATGAATTACAAGGCTCAAAAGAAGAGAACATATCCTTCGAAGATGCCATATGATGAGATGCCCCTAAATCAAGAAGCCATCCTTGATAATTAGGACCTGTAGAGGCCAAGAGTGCATGCCCTTTTATATTATGTAGCCCATAAGTAGATGTTTTGTTCTCTAACTGTGATGATGATGAAGCTGTCGATTGTGATGGTGAAGAAGAAGTAGAAGACACTGATGAGGGCAGCTGAATGTTATTCTTTTGAAGAAGGTATGTGAGTTCATCAATTTTCTTATTATAACATCTATGCTCATCATGTCCTAACCTTTTGCAATATGCACATTTGGACTTCTTTTTTGATGATTCCTCTTTTGAAGAGGATGAGGACTCAGGAGCGCCATGTGAAGGAGAATCTTTACCTTGCTCAGTGGACTTGGTTTCCTTTTTGTGCTTCTTTCCTTTGCCACTTGAAGCCTTTGTATCATTCGCAATAAGAGCTTGAGATGTTGAAGACTTCAATGTACCCATGTGCATCAACTTTGCTTGTTCCCTTGTGAGTTGTGCAGCAAATTCATCAAGAGAAGGCATTTTATATGTATTGCCAAGAGCATCCATTGTAGCATAGAAAGTAGAAACAAACATAAAATATGAAGAACCAAGCTTAGCAAGAATAGAAAGTATCATATGTTCATCCTCTTTAACAACCCCACATTTTGATAACTGCAATCTGAGAGAGTTGAGCTTAGAGAAAAAGTCTTGAATATTGTCAAAATCCGAAGGATTAAGACCCATAAGTTCATTTTCCAACTTAAATTTCCTTAGCTTGTCTGGCTTACCAAAGAGGCTCTCTAAAGTAGTCCAAACTTCATGAGGATGTGTGCAAGACTCAACATGATATCTAAGATCTGGAGAAATGGACAGAAGAAGATTACCAAGGGCTTCATCTCTTCTATCAAACCATTTTCTTTTCTCTTTTGCTTCCTGTGGTTTTGGATCTTGACCAAAAGTAATTCGTTGCAGCTTCAACTTTAACAGTAGCAACTCCATCTGAGATTTCCACTCATGATAATTAAATGGAGTTAAAAGTACAAATTTTGGAAAATCCATGATGAGGGAATAAAAATAAATTCCTGCACAAAATTAGAAAGCAACTCCTTTGTCGCAGCTCCGGAGGTGAAAAATCGCTGCAAAATATCTTGAGGCTGAATGTCGGTTGGATTTTCCCTCTTTATTTGGAAATAAATAAGTTTTATAAAAAACTTTAAAAAATCTCCAAAAAACCCATCATAGCTTTTTCAAAAAAATTAATAAAAAGCTTTTTAAAAAACTTGCCCTCTTTTTTGAAAAAATTAACCAAAAAAATGGGGAAATATGCCATGCAAAAAATCCAAAGAGGTCGGCTATGTGACCACTCCTAAAGCAAAGGCAAAAATAAAAAACCCTGTGGGCTAAACAAAGTACCCCTGACTCAGCAAGTAGCTTGATCCAATAGCAGTCGTACCTTGAAGTGACAGGGCTGATGATCTTGATGCTGATCTTTAGAGGAATATGCCGCTGATGGAAGAATCAATGACCATCGATGAAGCTATGACAAGATCTGACATGGAGTATGCTAATGAACCCTTGTCAGGTAGATGCATGCGGACAAAGGGTACCAGATGGTTTCACATTAACTGCCAACGGATCCCTCAAACTGCCGATGCTATTGTTGGAGCCATACCCTTCCACTATACACTGCCGATGTGACTCAATCTGCATCACCCATACTGCCAATCTGACAATGAAGGCTTCACCAAGTATGCTAAAAAATAGACAACTGCCGATGACAGTGATTGAGGCAATTATACAGGGTAGTAGATGGTTCCCGCAAACGGACCAATAGCACCGATGGATGCAGATACCCGGCCAATATACTGCGATTTGACAAAGAGCAAAGAATATACTCGCTGAAACCGCTGATTGGAGAATGTGACCAAGAAAGAATGCCAGATAGAGGACTCGTACCATCAACAATAGAGAGATCTAACGCAGGAATAATGAGGCCAATGTACCACCTTTGACAATGATGTTAAATAAAGGCCGAAGTATACTAGCAGAGAGTACCGACCAGAAATATTTATAGCCCACTGTGATCGGTTGGAATTCCTGCCAAAACTGGATGTTGTTGGAATGTTCAAGAATATGTCGATCCACACAAACTCCGGTGCCTATGTCGCAGGGAATATGCGCCTTTGATGCCGATTTTTCATACAATGACAGCCGACCAGACGATTAAAGCCTACAAAAGATCTTCGTTCCCTGCGATGACCAGATTTGGTACAGACCTGGTGTATAAAATCACCAGCAACCAAGCACAGAATGTGGCCCGAAAATATAAAAATAGCCCGAAATAATTTTTCCCCAAAATTATCAACAAATCGCAGAAAATATTTTTTTGCGAAAATAGAAAAATCATACCGCTCCAAAGGATCTTCGAGCAAAAAAAAAAAATTGCCTCAAAAATTTTTTTTACCCAAAATAGGCGAATTTATAGTCAAAATTTGTCTGCGGAGCCTTCTGATCTCAACCGTGAGGTTATTGAAACCCTAATCTACACCCAGCAAAATCTTCAAGCCAACAATAAAACCCTCAGATCTGAGAAGGAGTCTGCAACCCTAGAAGCTCTGATACCATGTTAGAAACCAAGAATCAGTTGCTAGACCAAAATACTTCCACAAGAGAGAGATAATGGTGAGAATGCTTTCTATATCAATATGCAAGATTGATTCAGGATTGAATTGATACAAATGTACAAGATGAGGCTTGCTTATAAAGGCAAGCATGCACAACCCTAAACCTAACTTGAGCTACAAGATAGCTCAATTAGATAAGGATAAGAAAATACAACCTAGCACTTAAATAAAAGCCTAAGTAAACTTATGAAAGTGTAATTAAATAGTTAATTACACCAACAACATACATACTTACATACATACATACAAGCATACAAGCATACATACATACATACATATATACAATATTGCATACATACCAGGGATAATTTTAAGAACCCCCCCCTCGGCGAAGGTGTAAAATCTTGGCGAATCTTGTATACTTCCTGATAAAAATATTAATTCTATTGGCAATTTTTTTTGTTTTTTGGGAGAAAAAAATAATCTCAATTAGCGAATCTTTTCTAATCACTAGAAGTTTGTGGAAAATCTTGGCGAATTGCAAATTTTTTTAATCCAATAAAATATTTTCATTGGCGATTAAAACCTTTTTTCAAACCAATAAAATATTTCCATTAGCAAATAAACTTGTTTTTAGAACAAAAAAAAACATTTTTGTTGGCAATTAAAACTTTTCTTCAAACCCAAAAATATATTTTCATTGGTGAATTAAGACTATTTCTAAACTAATAAAAAAAAATTAGTGGCGAAATTCAGTTGGTGAAAATATCAAATTCCAAGAAAAAAATTTTGCACATTCAAATTCCTTCATCAAGTGTCAACATATTTATTATGTCTGAAGCCAAGTGTTAGTGTAAAATAATATAACCCACAACTGTTCGATGAATTTTCGATGGATGATTGTAGTTGCATTCTGGAAGGAAATCTCTAAAGCACTAGACTTGCAAATTAAAACCTCTGGAATAACACTAAAAATGTTAGATTTAGAGAAATCAATGCTTGAGATTTTATTACTTATTAAATAACTTAAAGTCATGACAACCAAAATAATATTTTATCGTTGACTATCACCAACAATTGAAGGTTGTTGAAGTTATGACTTAAGCCTTTGGAGTCATCATGGTGACTAGTCCCTCGACCTATGGGAATGAGGGGTTTGATGATAAAAATTAACACAATCGAATCCATAAAACATATTCAAATAGTTAAATAGTTGTTATACGGGGAAATATCCTGTATTAATCAAAAAGAGTTTTTACATTCCTCAGATGGGATCAGATGCTTGACCAAGTCACCAAGGACTCATCCCAATAGTATTCATAATGAATCCTTCATTTCCACAAAACATTTCAAAACCAAAATATTGAATGGACTAACATTGGACACTTATACGAACTACAAACAAATGATCACAAACCAAAATGACCTTCCATAGACACCAGATTATGCATTGCTACATTCGGCCTTGTTGGTCTTCTTGGCTTTGATTGCATTCAAAATCACCAAAAAATCACCACCGTAGGCACTATGGGTAGGATGGTTTGCTCATTCCTCCTAGTTCCTAGTGTCATTCGCTACCCATTCTTCACCAGTGCCCAACTCCCAATCCTCCTCCTCTGAAGACCACCTTTCCCCATCAAGAGCTTCCGCCATTGCAAATGCCTTCACCCAACCCTTCAGCCGGTCTTTGAGAATGTTGGTCGCACGCATAAGAAATTCGATACACCTATCAATCTCCCCCCACCAATTTTTGAGAGCTCCATGGTCCAATGAGTGCACCACGGGAAACTTTGGTACCAACCATTCATTCCCACGAGCCTTGTAGTAGTGCAGCAACAGAGGGGTCATGAAATTTCCATCAATGTTGTCCAATGGCACGTCGATATTTTCCAACAAAGAGTGTGGAAAAATCATTTGGAATAGCTTCTTCCCTCGAACTTTTAAGACACCCATGCACATGAGAATTACCATAAACATGGTGGGTATTTCTAAATTCCCCCTGAGCTTGTGGGTAACCAACAAAAATTTTGGGCCCAAAATACCCTTCACCACTTGGAACACCAGTGGCTACTTGGACACCATTATCCCTTTTAGTCTTTTCTCACTAATTTCACCATGGAAAGCGTTCTGATGCTCCTTGGAATTCAGAAATAGAGGAGTCTCCATTGCCCCTTAGTGTTTATCAAGAGCACTAAGACAATTTGAGAAAAATGAGCACAACAACCCCTATTTGTAGTATAAGCTCTTGCAACCTTACGGAGATCGTACCAAGAAATGAAAACCAATGTGTGACGTGTCCTACATTCTTTATGCACAAATATTTTTGTGATCCTACCACACATTCCCCCGATTGAATTAACCTGGAAATTAATTTTGAGTGATGCAACCATCTTGTCATCTATCATGGACATACCTTTTAAGCACATGTTTTAAAGGTAAGCAAGAAATCTTAATCTAGGTTGTCCATCTGGTCCGAGGGTTATGCATAGGAAAAATAATATTGTCGCATCAATGATTAATGATTCAAGTGGTGAATTAAATGTTAAGTGCAAGTATTTGATGTCATACTCATTGTCTTCATTCTAACTTCTATATATACTTCACCAACTTGATGTTCTTCATATCATTTATAATATATTTGGCTTTGATTTCTTTCTTCTCTATTCTCAATTTAACTTTTATATTATGGAGTCTTCATGGCGTGTAATGCTACCCAAATGTTTTTGGGAGAAAAGAAGGGACAATACATACGACAGACGAAAGTTGGGTATGGTTTTTACAATTCCTTGTGTGCAAGTTGAGGATGCTATAAGAACAATTGTGGGTAGGGAATGGCTTCAGAACAACCCTCATGCTCTATATTCTGAGGTAGCTTCAGATTTCTTGTCCAATTGCATGGAAATTTTGCTAGAAAAATATTAGGTGAAGACACTGGCAATATGTTATTTGCAACCTTCATTTACTCTATTTCTTCGTTGGAGTTGGCACTGGAGCATTACAATTTTGAAAGTGGGTTAGTGCCTATTGGTGGAATCTTCCAAAAAGTGGAATTGCATGCTTCTACAGTGGAGGCTCTTGCCCTAGTTAATATGAGATGGATTATGCTATGTGATACGAAAAATGAATCATTAAAGAGCCTAGATTTTTGGAGGAAGATATTGGGTGATTCGCTTTTCTTCTCTATTGTTACTTTGTTAAATTCGATTCACCTTCTACTCAAACACTTGGTTGATGGCCTCAACTAATGTTATAAAAAAAATTAGTAATGAATTGTGTGACGTGTCACGTGTCTATATTTTATTGTACAGCATAACAATTCTTGTAATATGTATTTTGTGACTGGTTTTTGTCACGGTCAGTGGCTTTTTGGTCATGATGGCTATGTACTATGTACTTCAGTGATAAGTCTTTAGCTACTTAAATTAAAATACTTTTTGTGGCTCCATTCTTGGAAATTCTCAATCTTTTCAATGCCATTTAATTCTCTCTTTTCAATGCCTTGAAGTACTACATTTCATTTAATTGAAATTCTCAATCTTTTTGAAGAAAGTGTGGTTGTGGTACTGCAAGTGGTGGTGCGGATTAACGCCATATGGACATCTAAAGTGATTGATCGGATAACTTTATATTGAAAACTGCACGACGCACTATAGAATCATAGATGATGATGTCATTAATCCAGTGATCTAGTGAAACAAGATTTGTAATGATTTCATATCGTTTGAGTGGCACCGGTGATTTTGACAGTTTGTCAGCTTGAGGTACAATTTGCATGTAGCCAGCTACCAGACGTCAATCAAAGTAAACATTTTAAATTTTTAATTGTAAATGTAAGGCTTAACTTTAAGTTGCATGAATCGATTAAGTCAATTTTTCGGTTTGTGTAAATCACGATTATCATTATACCCAACCTCACAGTTCACACATGACACGTGTGAGGTGTACAGAGGGATCAAGCTGGTACTGGCACTGTTGGCCCATAAATAGGGATAGTGAACACAACTAAAATCATTCATTGAAGGCTAAAAAGGCTTTACTATTGAGTGCAATGTTCTAAATTGTCATAAGGGTATTCATTTTGTAGGGTTAATAAGGATTTGGGAAGAAGATGATGTGGTATTATTGGGGATATTATAAATTCTATTGCCTCCAGTTATGTAGTTATAGAGTAAAAGACCAATTTCCTCCAGGTTTAGAAGGTGGAATTGGAAAGAAGTTGATCTAGTTCACCTGACTTCTAAGACAGGTTTTGAACTGGGATGAGGAGCTATGATGGAGATAAGTGTTATTCTAGTGCATGGAAGTTGTGTGCAAAAGATGGGAGGAATTTTACTACCCCTCATATTTTGCATGACTTTGGTTCTCAACCAGAATAGATACATTTTGTATCTTCACAACTCCCTTTTCCCCAGCATGGTTGGCCAGGAAAATCCCTTGCATTTGTATTTCCAGAGCCACATTTGTATTTGAGAGTGCATGCTTGCCCAGGAAAGTATCATGCATTTATTTTTAGTGCCCATGGCCAACCAGGCAAGTCCCATACATTTATTTTCAGAGCCCATGGTTGACCCGATAAGTCCCATCACCATGCATTTATTTTCAAAGCAAAATTTGTCTTATGTTGTCACCAACGGTCTAGCAAAAGCTTGGCACCTACATTTGTATTTGTATTATGTAAAGTACTACAGTAACATATGCTATTTATACAAAACAAGAGCTTGGCACTTGCATTCTCTAGTCAATGACTCATCTTTAAAAAGATATGTAATAATGTGACATTGTAATTCAGTTATAATAAAATAAATGGTTGTGTTATTCTTCGTTATTTATTTACAATAAAGAATTATTTTCTGAGTTCAGTGTCTATGAATCTATTTAAATCTATTTTTTTCCTTTAAGAAATTAAGTATTATCTATTTATGAAATAATTGCATGCAGATTTAAAAGTAAAACATAAAGCAATACAAATGAAAAAAGAAAGTTGCCATCAAATTGACAAAAAACATTATAAACACTAAAAGTTGTCACTCTTGTTAGGGTTTACCAAAATTTTATTGATTTCTAATTTGTCATTGACCTTCTCCCCCGGTTTTCAGTATCATTATTCATTTTATTAAGTCCTTTGTAATGTTAAGTTACCAAACCCTTGGCCTTGATGTCAATCCTAGCACACTAAAGTTTAAAACAATTTTAAAACACATGTTTATTGTTTATATCATAAATTACTCAACCGTTCGATGAACATTTGATGTATGGTTGTAGTTGCATTCCAGAATGAAATGCACAGAGCGCTAGGCTTGTGAAATTAAACCTTAGGAATCACCCTATAACTATTAGATTTACAAAGATTAATGGTTTATAATTTATTGTCAATATAAGATAGCCATGTACTAATTGTGTAGTCTAGACTATGGAAGCAACACGTTGACGTTTCAATGCTTCATTCACTTTAATTTATTGTTGATCTCCCTTGATTCCTAATCTCAGTATCAATATTCATTTTATTAAATCCTTTGCAATACTAAGTTACCAGCCCCTTTAAAACACATGTTTATTGTTTATATCATAAATTTAATCAAGTTTCAACCATTTGATGAACATTTAATGTATGGTTGTAGTTGCATTCTGGAATGAAATACATAGAGTGCTAGGCTTGCAAACTTAAACCTCTGAAATTACCCTATAACTGTTAGATTTACAAAGATAGCGGTTTAGAATTTGTTGTCTATGCAGGACTAAATGGCTTGTTTTAAATGTTGTCAAACATAGTAATTGTGTAGCCCAAAAGCAACACGTAGACGTTTCATTCACTTTAATGTTAAAAAAAATCACTTTATACTGCAAAGTGATTTTATTTTTAAGTGAGAAGGTTAGCACATGGGGAGATTCCAATCTTTAGTTTTCTCATTGCAATGCACCACCCTGTTATGGGTTCCACAGTTCCACTTCCAACAAAGCCATTCCAATAACCCAATTTCCACAACTCTCAGCATTAATCTTTTCAAGAATCAAAATCTGGGTAAATGAAACAATTCCTATGGCTACGTCTCGGGGTGATACCACAATACTGGTTTACAATTTTTGGCCAAATTGAACACTGAACTGATTTTTTCTAACTAAATCTTCATGTTCGGGCACCTATAGCAGCTAAACTGTGAGGAATTTGAAGATGATGAAAACTAGTGATTTGTGACATTTTGTCTATAGATTCTAAATATATTTTTTTCAAAATTTTTGGAATCAAATTGCACTTCTTTTTCCATGTCTCCTTTGAAAACTAGTTTTTTTCAGGAAACACCATTTTTATGGAGTGACGCTCACCGTATACAATATAATTTTTTTTCCATGAAGGATAAAATTCCAATTTTTTCAAATTTAGATTTGTAGCTATGATATCTACTGCTTCCAATTGGTTTCATAGTTTTTATTGAATATTTTTTCCTTAATCGAGTTTCAAAGTCAAACTAATTACAATTTAGACATAGGCGAACCGTATACAACATAACTTTTTTTGTATGCATCGAAATTCTTTTTTTTGGTTGGATCAAGGACTTCAATATCTAGTGCATTGATATTTTTCAAATTTTTTTTAATAATTTGTTATTTTTCCACATGTGCAGAACAAAGAGCTTGATTTTCAGTGAAAAACCTATGTTTAATCAAACTAAAAAAAAAAACATAATAAAACCAAAACATATTAAAATTATATTTGTTGGATAGCTCGTTCTAAGGACTATCATCATCTAGTTGGGTATGTGAAGTCTCCTCCATTTTCATCCTCAACTCGAGCTTCGAAGGGAAAAATTCTGGAGTTTTTGGTGCCAAAGGGGGAGAAGGGGGGAAAAGGGGGGTTCAAGCAAACCCTGGTTCGAGCAAACCCTGGTTTGAGTGAACCCCCTTTCCACAACCCTTTCCTTTGGTTTATTTCCTGAGAAATGTAGGACCCAAAATTTAATGGATTCGCTCGAACCAGATGTTTGTTCAAACCCCCAAAAACCAATTTTTTTTGCATGGGGTGTTTTTTTAAACTTTACCTTCCTCACTGGAATTGTAAACCAGCTTTGTGGGTTTACCCTTCATCGTTTGACGTTTCTTAAAATCTTATTTTTTCAAACTTTGAATTTTGGGTTTAGGGTTCATAGACTTAAGAATTAAGAAAAATTAAGGAGGACTAATAGGGAATTCACAAGTTCACATTATATAAGTTGCATGTCTACCACCAATACCATTAGAGCAATGTCAGGTAAAAAAATACATTATGCAAAATTGCTTAAAACCCCAAGTTTCATTGATGAATACCATGATATTTATGATCCTGAAACCTATGATAGGTGTACCTTAGAACTTAGATTTTCATCTCATAATAAGGCTGCAAAGACAATGCAAGTTAATAGTATCAATGCACCCTAGGTAACTAGATTAGGGCGCATGATGTTACATGAGGTTTTCCCTTGCCCAAAATTTATCATGGTCTGTGCCCAAAATTATGATGATAACAAAAGAGAAATTGTTAATAAAGATAGAAAAGAAGAATTATTATGCATTAATGCAGAAGAACTTGGAAAAGTGTTGGGGTTTACAATCGAAGAATTTGGAAATGTCCACATTCACCTAGAAAATCTTGCTAGTGATTATGAAGTAGTGGATGAAATGATGAAAAATTCTTTCATAAATAAAATAGTTTAGGATAGAAACAAATTGAAAGGTGATCATAATCCTCCTTATGATTTGGATATTTTTAGACCATGGGTTCAGGCTACTATTTCCATGCTAGCATTTTGCCTCATACTAGATATCAATTTGGAAGTGGGTGCAAGCCTCATTGAAATGGTATATAATATCCATTATGGACCACATGTCAAATATAACTATATTGATCATATTGAAGAATCAATGCATAAACAATTTTTAATTATTAAAGGAGGACCCACCAAGAAATTTAGGTTCACAACCTACTTGTGCTATTTTTTTCTACTCAAATTTAGAGGAATGTTTCAGACCAACAAGCTTCAAATTCAGCCCTATAGTAATGCTCAGAAAAATAAAATGGCTCTAGTAAATGATTGGACCACTGAGATAAGGATCCATGATTCTCAAAGGAACTATAGTCATTTTGTAGAATACTTTTTGGCTCCATTGCATCAAGCAATTACAAATACTCCAATGCCTAGATTTCCTATGCCATGTAGAAATTGCTTTCAACTAGGAAAAGAAATACAATTGGTTGATTGGTACTTAATGGAAGAATATACTGTGCTAAGATTTTATGGATCGAGAGTACAACCATAAAAACTTCCAATACATGTGGCATAAAGGTTTTTTGCATTGGAATATGTAAGGTAGATGCAGAGTACTGATGAACTACACTTTGACGGTCAGCAAAAGAAGACCTTATTTACTTATTTACCTTTTTCATGTGGAGGGTTAACATTCCATAGAAAATAATTTAGTGTGGCACATAATCTTTTGAAATTTTGAAATTTTGATCTTATCTGTCACTGGCAATATGATCCATGTGACACCATTAAATCAATGATTGTGGCCAATAAGAATGCTGCAAGTAGAATTCAACATCAAAGTAAACCCTTGCTTGAAAACTTGAGAACAAAGGATTCTTCAGATGAGGTCAAAATAGCAATGGAGAAAAGTGTTGCTGAGAATGGTATTTCTTTTGAACAATTATTAGTAGAAATTATGGCATTGAATCGAAATACAATTAGGAGGTACAACATTTTTTTATGAAAAAAGTGATAAACCATCTAGTAGAGTAAAAATACCAAATTATCTAGATAAGGAAGTTACAAATAAAAATTCATCACGATCAAAAATTACTCCCTTTCAGTCTATGAGGAAGGAGCTAGGTGATCCAAGAGATCTTGCAGAGTATGGAGATAATGAAGAAGATCGCGAGTTTAGAAAATTGTGGAATATAGAGAATCTTGATGAACATGGAGATAAAGAAACTGATGATGAATCTAATGATGATAGGGAAGAACAAAGCCATGTCAAAGTTGGTTTAAGTGAGGCCACAAAACAAGAATATACTTCAGGAGCAACCATAGCTCAAGAAATGGGTTAAGAAAGTGGTGGTTTTGGGTTCCAAGGACAAGGCCCTTGGATGGTAATAGATGTACAGCATAGAAAACCAATTGATAAATCTGGCCTTGGAGCTAATAAAGTAGACCAATGGAATACAAGTAGATCCAAAACAATTCAATTTGTTAGAGCTTAAAATCCTCATCCTCATGGTCTTACCCATTTTTGTTACTTGCTCAAGTTGATTGAGCTAAAGAATTTGTAAACTGAAAGAGAGGTACATTTCATATTTATCTTTCCTATATTGCATTCAATTGTATAAATAGAAAAATTAGAAAGATTACAAGATTATAGTAATAGATCATTGCATTTATCCAAGTGCATGCAACATAGAAAATATTTGCACAAATCTTTCTGAAAAAGTAATCTTTATTATACAAAATTGCATACTTGTCTCACACAAGCCATGAGACTAACTTGTTCAATGAAATGAAGAATAGTTAATACATTGATGGATAAAGAAAGAAAAATGCACATATAAGGGAAGAGGCCAGTCATTGCTTGATGAATGGTTCGATGTTTGTTGCCTTGCTTTATCTCCTACTTTGAGCTGCCTTGTGTCCTCCTTAACTCCCTACTCCTAGTCCCTACATCTGGCAATAACAATGAAGTTAGAGCAGTGCTCTAATCAATGAAGGTCTCTCACACTACATGTACACGCACCCATGAATGTATAAATTGACCCTCAAGTACATTAAATAAGCATGCAAACTATACATGTCCAAGGAAACAATAGGACCATCAAATACCTTAGCCATATGCACACGTTTTTCTAACTTGTTTGCTTCATGTGCAGATATAGGAAAAGTAATGCTACTGTTTCATCAAATTTCAACACGTGTGGTAAATGTGGCTCCCACAAGGGTTGAGCTCAGCGTGCTTTCATTTTGTGTTTTGACAAGATAGACTTGTTAAGTCTTCTATGACAGTGTAATGCAATCAAGGATACATTTCATTATTCATAACAATGAAGTGCTTGTATTTACTGATATAAACAATGATGCATGCTCAATGGAATTATAGTGTCTTTGTGTTTTAACAAGTATTTTCTTAGAAAAAAAATAGTGAAGAGATAATGTTCATGGATCTGAATGGAAGAGACAAAATGATATCATTTAATCATAGATAAAGTTTAAAAGGAGTCTAGCAGTTCAATCACAATAACAAGGTTGATTATGTCATTATTTGAATTAGTTCTTTTGATGCATATATAGTATTCAGAATGAGTTTGTCTTTTTCACTAGTCAAAGGTTATGCTTAATCAAAAATTGCAGGTGTTTATGAATACAATGGAAAGTATATTGTGAATCACATCATGCAATAAGTTACATATAATCCAACTCATCAAAGGACTATTGGTAAAGGGGATTTATGCAATTACCAAAATTAAGCATTGATCGGAATTAAGAATTCATTCACTGTTTTCATTAATAATATTTTGATAATGCTTAAGGATTAGCATTTGATTTAAATGATATTGATGAGAAGCATTACAAAATTGATCTTCTTGTTAATGAAAGCAGTCTAAAAAAGGATCAACTATACCCCGCATACAGATTTGATTAGTGTATCAAGATGAGCTAAAAAGCAATTTTCCTCAGAATACAATCATGACTGCCTTAGTGTTTAAGGTAGAGAAAGGGATATTATTTTGTTCAAAGAAATTCATATGTCAAAATATGAGTTAAATTCTATGGTTTCAGCACAATATATAGTCACTATAAGTCCACAATACAGGAGCATGAAAGTTCGGCCTCTAATGAGCAGGTGGCAAAGAAGGAAACCAACAATGATGTAGCTACAAGAATTTTTATAAGTGTGATGCAGGAGTTGCAATCCCTCAACCATGACTGGAATGTGTACAAAAAAGCATGAAAATCCTTCACCTAAGAAATACATGAAGGCGGCCAGGAAATGAAACCTAGAAACGTACAAATAAAGGAAATTTTTAATTTTCTTTATAAGGAAACATAAAATTTAAAGCCTTCGGCCTTGTGTTTTTCAAATATTGGCTTCCTCCAATGAAAAACATGAGGATTTTGAAAATTAAAGGAAATGAAACCCAGAGTAGCCATGAAAAATGTAGGGGTCGAGCCAAGAATTCCTAAAGGAGGAAGCCCTCATGGGTTTTGTGTAAGAAAAGTTTTATGTTTCTTGAAAACTCATATATTTTTCTGAAGGAGAAAAGCACAGAACCCTCGGCCTGTTTCATGAAATTCATGTATTTTTTTTGGAAATGAAAGCATAAAAACCCATAGTAGCCATATATATAAAGAAAAAAACTAAAGAATGTCTAGAAAGTGAGCCTGCGGCCTGGGTTCTTTACAAATTTAAAAGCAAGACATAATAATATGCAAGAATAATCTTACCCTCGTATTTTCTCTTTTTGTTGTTTGTGTGAATTTTTGTATGGTGTGCCTTTCAGAAGCTTGAAATGAAATCTCCATGGCTCATTCGAGCAAATGTGGAGTCACAAAAAATTAAGAGCATTCAGAATGGAAAAGAAAAATACATGATTATCACGGCCTATGAGATCAAGATCACTAATAGAAGGGTTTCTACTTAAAAGTGCTTTCAAAAAAATGCTTACCAATGTGTTTCTATGGAGAAAATTGATGGTTTCTGTACAAGGATGCATTTGTAACTACAAAATATTCCATGGAAACCCTTCAACAGAGCTCCACAAACCCTCATGGTATCGGCCACAACTTCTTCAATAAAATTCTTGCATAATGAAATAAATTTTTTATCTTTTTCTTTTTGTTACTTAGGGTTTTTTACCCTAGTATGTGGCCAATGGAGACTTGATATTTTTGCCAACTTTTTAATGAAAAATCAATTTCAACTAATACCCCGTAGGCTAGGACTTTATGTCTTATGCCTTGTTCATATTTCATGCCTCTTGTGACTTAGGCATTTCAAATATGCATTTTGACTTAGGCATGTTTGAGTCATATTTTGACTTAATAAATCCTTTTTCCTATGTCTATGATCGAATACATGTGGTCTTTTATTTTGCATTGTTCTAGATTGTAAAATGCTTAAATATAAGTGATGCTTTATAAATCACTTAATTTAAGTCATTATGTTTAAATGCAAAAAATAGGTAACATGTGTTCATATGACCAAGTCATGAGAGAAATGTGGATTAAATTTATGACATGCCAAGAATATGGGGAAGGTTATTTTCAGTTTGTAGACATGTACCCACATATATAGGAGCATTTATGCATCTTGTTGGAGGTTTTGCAAGAATCTAGGGGTGGTTTTGCATGCCTAGATGCTTGGCATGGTCAAAACCACTTTCCCCACATGTTGGAGATAGTTTTGGGGGGAATCTAGTGCCTCAATTTTAGGCTCTTTTGTAGGATCTAACCCAAGTTAGTTGATTGCTCCTATTTTGGTGCAACTACTTGGGTTGAGTATTATATTCACTTTGGGGACTCATTTTGGAGTTAGTTCTAAATTTGCAGTTTTATGAAGATAGTGATTTCTACAGTTCATCAAATTTCAACATGCTTTGTAACTCATCTTGCCATGTAAAATAGTGAGTACCTTGGATGTTAATAGAATTGAGTATTTTTTCCTTCTCATTACTTGCTTTCTTATGTGCATACTTTTATGGTGATTGATCAAACTGCTTGTGAAATCTTTGTTTTTCCTAGTATTTTTGTCTCACTGAAAGCACCTTGTTGCAAGAAAGTATATTATTATAGGTTATAAGTTGTGTTATAAAAATGCAAAATTTCTAGTTGTGAGATATTCTTTTCCTTCTAGGATTTTGTGTCAATACCTTCTTATAAAGTACTTATGTGAGACATATGTAGAAAATGAGTTGTGTGAGATTTTTCTGAGCTATTAATTGAACTATGTAGTTAAGTTGTGTTTACATGTCTTATAGTCAGTTTGGTGTATCACCATAGAGTAGTGTTTTCAGTTTTGTTTTAAATTTTTCATCTTTCTCACCTTTTCCTCAATAAAGAAAAATTAGTAGCTTTAAGTGACATACAAAACTAGGAGCAAGCCTCATCCGGAGATTCACTCCAATCATTAAGTTACCCACAACTCAATAGGAGTATTTCCATGTTTCTCCAGAAAGATGAGTTTTGCAACTTAGCAAGGATGCATTTCTGAGAGATAACAGTTTTGGCACGCCCAATGGGACTGTCGAATCAGATAGTTCAAAAAAATACAAGTCATTGCTAGTTTTGATATGCTCCCAACATTGTCAAGCCTTTGAGAGGTAATTTTTCATATCTAGCGACTTCCACTGAGAGTAGAATCAAAAGACTAGTGTTGTGTAGTTTTATATGAAAAAGATCCAAACAAGGAGTTCAGAATCTTTTGAGTACCTACAGTTGTCTCCACCTAGAAGGCAGAGTAGGTTTGTAAAAAGAACTCCTATCTCAAAAAGGGTTCAGTCAACCCCACCAAGTTTCAGACTAGCTTTAATAGCCAATTCAGCTATACCTGCAACTTCAATCCCTATTGTTCTAGTTCATGTTAATTCACCACAACCACCTCAAATGGCTAGAAACAAGCCTTTTCTACCATTTAATGGAGGTAGTCCATTAAATATAGCCCAACATGATGACATTCCTATAGCTTCCTTGAAGATTTTACCATTTTTTACAGGAGAGGATCAAACAACCCCTATTGAACACATCATAGATGTAGCATCCTTGTGTGGGGTTCATCATATAACCTAAGAGAATGTAGTTGTTAGATTACTTGTAGCCTCATTGAAAGGTAAGGATTTGTAGTGGTTCAGAGGTTTGCAAGTTGGGTCTATTGCAACTTGGGATGAGTTAGGGGATCAGTTACACAAGCAATTTCAGGATAAGTTAGAACACTTGTCACTGGTTGAATAGCTTACAACCCTCAAAAGGGCTCCTCAGGAGCAAATGACTAATTTTAATTTTTCATTTTCAAAAGACGTGGTTCAGAATACCTGAAACAGTAAGGCCTTCTCCTAATTATGCTTTTCTATATTATTTAAGGTCTTTACACAGTGAAAGTTACATCATGATTTAGTCTATGGGTGGAAACACATTTCCTCAAGCATACAACATAGCTATTAGGGCCGAAAATAACCTTATTCAGGCTGGAAGGATAGCTCCCTGACCCCCAATGCCAATTTTTCCATACATTCAGCCTTCCATGCCTTTACAAATTCCACCTTTTGCACCTTTACCAGTTGTACCAGCATTGCCAGATGCTGCCCAACCTGCTGTCAATCAAGAGATGGTTGCTCCAAGCTCATCTCAAGAGCTACAGGAGATCAAAAGCCTATCACAAAATTTTGGTAACAAACTAGTGAGCATAGAGAAGCAACAACAACAAAGTAGACATCCTTTTCAACAGAATCAAGGTCAAGGGCAGCAATATCAAGGAAGTAGGTAGCCTTATCAAGGCAATTATCAGCATCAAAGACAAAATGTAAATCCAAGACCTTTTCAGCCATATAACCCAGCTCTAATTAGTGATGTTAAGGAGCTTGTTCTTATTCCGAACAATCTTGTAGCAAATTATGAATGGTGTTCTCCTTGCAATCAACCCCACAACCAAGCAACTTGTTCAAATGGGGTCATAAAACAAGCATTAATGGTGCAAAATGCTTCAAATTCATAGCCTAATGAACCCAGTGATGGATCCCTACAACAAAGTCAATCTACAAGTGATGCTACCTTTCTAAATTGGCAGGGTGAAGAATTTTGTGGAGTATACAATGATGATTCTCCAATTGCAGCAAATACAAGAGCCAAGAGAAGGGATTTTGAACTTGAGTAGTCATCTAATAAAGGAAAAGGAGTTGTAGAACCATCTACATCACAAGTACCCCAAATTTTGCAAAGGAATACACAAGTTGTTGCCAAGGAGCAACCTCACTTGCAGACAGAACATGTTGCTGCAAGGATACAACAGAAGGTAAATTTTGTTGCTCCCTTCAATATTGTTGAAAACATGAAAAAAATGAATGTGAAATGTCTATGTGGGACTCTTTGGAAATCCCAAGCCAAAAAGAGTTGTTACAATCTACCTTGATTGAAAAGACAATGTCTAGTGATGCTCCAGTTGATTCAGTTAAGGCTATTTTCACAAATATACCCCAAAATAGTGATAAATAGCAAAGTAAACAGCCTAATAAAGAGCCAGAAAAAGGTGTTAAGCCCCCTCCTTTCTATGTGACATTGATTGTAGGAGAAAAATTAGTGCATAATTGTATGGTTGATAGTGGAGCCAGTACTTCAGTCATGCCAAAAAAAGATTGTAGACCAATTAGGACTAAAATACCAACCCCTTGAGAAAGGAGTACTTCAATTAGATGGGACAACAGTTAATATTCTGGGTGTTATTAAAGACTTGGGTCTCACTTTGCATGCCTGCCCAAATTTTTCAATTCCCCAAGATGTCTTTGTCATTGATTTACCTCCATTTTTTTCCTTGGGTTTATCGAGGCACTTCACTGCTAAAATAGGAGGTTATCTATCCTCTGACTGGTCTCATATGCTTTTTAGGACTAGGTATGGGAAAAAAGTGACCATAAAATTAGATTCATTAGCAAAGGATCACATTGAACCTTATGTACCAATCTCATTTAATGCTAACTATGTTGTTTTTGAAGACAGTGAGCTTACTGCAGCTCAAGAGTTGAAAACTGAAAGTTCACCAGAGGTGCTGCTAAATGAGTGGGTAGCTCAGAAAACATTGAGGATAATCCAAATGAACTTATTCAGGAGACTAGTTTGGGTGTTTACATGCTACATGAACTAGAAACATAGATGTCAAACCTTGAAAAGAGGGAAAAACAACAATTACCACAACAAGATGAGCTATGGAAGATGTATTTTGATGGCTCCAGAAGTAGAAATGGAGCTAGTAGAGGTGCTATCTTGGTCTCTCCACAAGGTGATAAATATTATGCTACTTTCAGATTTTCTTTTTCTTGTTCTAACAATACTACTAAGTATGAAGGTCTGATCCAGGGCTTAGAATGGGCAAGGAGAAGAGGGATAAGATGCTTGCAAGTATTTAGGGACAACGAACTGATTGTTAATTAGGTGAAAGGGTTAAATGTGACAAAAAATGATGCTTTGAAATCTTATAAGCATAGGGTATGGGATATGATAGAGGAGTTTGATCCTTTAATCTAACTTCAATCCCTAGGAGTCAAAATAAGCACATAAATAGATGGGCTGCAATTGGTGCTCAATTTGACATACCAAATGAGATTAGAAAAGATAAGGTACAACAATACGTTAAGGTAGTTGTTAGGCCCTCTATTCCTGACAATAATGTTCACTGGCAAGTCTTTGAAAGTGATGAGCGGGTATTAAGTTTTTTGCTTGAGGAAGATCAATTTTCTGTTGTAAACCAGGAGAAACTTAAACAACAATATGAAGATCAAATTATTCAGCTGAGGACAAATAAGCTGCTCAGGGGCTTGGTTACATTAGATTCCATTTTCAACACTGATGACTAGCTTAAAAGGAACAAAACCAACATTCAGATTAAAGAGGAGCATTACAAAGAGTTGGAGATTTTTAAAGGTAAGCTTCTTAAGATAGGAAAAATTTGTTCACAATCAGATAGACAGGCTTTCATTGCTTTATGTCAAGAGTTTAAGGATTTTTTTGCTTGGGATTATTTTGATTTGAAAGGATTTGATCCTAGAATTACTCAGCATACAATAGAACTAGAACCCAATGCAAAACCTATAAGACAAAAACAAAGGCCTTTAAACCCAAAACTGTAACCCCTTATGATTAAGGATTAAGCAAGCTGATTGAAGGAGGAATTATATTTCCAATTAAACACACCTCCTGTGTTTCTAACTTGGTTCCAGTTAGAAAGAAAAATGGAAAAATTAGGCTTTGTGTGGATTTTAGAGATCTTAATAGGGATTCTTTGAAGGATCATTACTTGCTGCCCTCCATGGAGCAAATCCTTCAAGTTGTTGCTGGTTCAAAGAGATTTTCCTTACTTGATGAATATTCTGGTTATAACCAGGTATTGGTCAAAGAAGAGGACCAATACAAGACTACATTTACAACAAAATGGGGCACAATGGCCTACAAGAGAATTCCTTTTGGCCTGTCCAATGCTAGAGCCACTTTTCAAAGGGCTATGGACATGGCGTTTCAAGGTTTAATTAACAAAATTGTGCTCATTTATCTAGATGATGTAATAGTATTCTCAAAAAATGTTGATGAACATCTGCTGCATTTAAAACAAGTGTTTGAAAGATGTAGGGAATATGGAATATCCCTTAATCCTAAGAAAAGTATCTTTGTTGTCCATGAGGGTAAGTTGTTAGGACACTTAGTGTCAAAACAGGGAATTACTATTGATCCTGAGAGAGTCAAAGCCATATTAGAGTTGTTGTTACCCAATCACAAAAAAGGATTGCAAAGCTTCCTTGGCAGAATTAATTTTCTAAGAAGATTTATCTTAGATGTTGCAAACCTCTTGAGACCATTGACCTCTATGTTAAAAAAGAATGCAGCTTTCAGCTGGACTAGAGAAGCTAAACGTAGTTTTAAAGCTATTAAGGAGGCTTTAGCCTCAGCTCCCACACTGGTAAACCTAGATTTCTCAAAATACTTTATTTTGTATGCTTTTGGCAGTATAGATTCTTTTTTTGCAATGCTAGTACAACAAAGTAATGAAGGTTTGGAACATCCCATTACCTTTTTCAACCAAGGATTGGTAGATTATGAACAAAGGTATTCATTTGTGGAAAAACATGTTCTAGCTATGATCAGAAGTTTGAAAAAATTTAAACCTTTGATTTCCAACAATAAAATACATTTGATGGTTGCCCACCCAAGTGTGAAGGAATTTCTACTAAGCAAGGATCTGAATGAGAAGAGGGTTGGTTGGACCATGAAGGTGATGGAATTTGATATAAACATTAAGGTCACTAAACTTGTAAGGGGGAAAGGATTGTGTGATTAGTTGGCTGCAGGATCTGAAAATGAAGGGAAAATACAAACAAAAGTTGTTTTAGTCACTAATGATTAGGGTCATAATGATGTACCAGCATTAGGTGTAAGTTGGGTTCATGACATGACTCATTTTTTGCAGACTAGTGAATTTCCACTAGGTTTAGATAAGGAAAAGGGGAGATACTTTAGACCACAGTCCATCCCTTATGTGTTAATTAACAATGTTTTATTCAGAAAAGACCTTATTGGTGTGTTGTTAAGATGTATTGATTAGGATTAGGTCAATAAGTACTTCATGAGTTCCATGATAGAACTACAGGGGGTCATTTTTCCCCAAGAACAACTGCATGGAAAATTATGATAGCTGGCTATTATTGGCCAACCATGTTTAAGGATTCTCATGCATGGGCCATAAAATGTGTAAAGTGTGCAATTTTTGTAGGAAAAGAAAAGTTTCTAGCATTAGTACCTTTGCAACCAATTCAAGTGGAATGACCCTTCATGAGATGGGACATTGAATTTATTATACCCATAAATCCACCTTTCAGTGTAGGTCACAAGTGGCTACTCACTGCTACCGATTATTTCACAAGGTGGAATGAGGCAGTGGCTTTGAAAGAAGCCAATGAGTCATGTGTTTTGAACTTTTATGATGATATAGTGACCAGGTTTGGTGTTCCATAATTAATCATTTCAAATAATTCCTTAGCATTTGTAGGCCTTAGAGTGAGTGATTGGGCAGTTAAGAATGACATATACTTGAACACTTCATCAAACTATTACCCTCAAGGTAATGGTTTGGCCGAATCAACAAATAAGAACCTTATCATAATCATTAAAAGAATGATGGAGGATAATCAGAGAGCTTGGCACACCAAGCTAAAATATGCATTATGGTCAGACAAAATAACGCCCAAACGGTCTATTGGAAATTCTCCATATGCATTGGTATATGGAAAGGAAGCCAAATTGCCTTTGTCTATAGAGCTGCCAGCTCTTGATATTATGCATCAGTTGGAAATGTTTGAAGAACAAGACCCATTGGCAGTTAGATATGCTCAGCTCATGGAGTTAGAGGAGACAAGAAACAAAGCTATGAAGTCTTTGGAGTATCAGCAACTCCAAACTAAAAGATTTTTTGATAAGAGGGAAACTTCCAGAGTTTTCAAATAGGGTGATGTTGTACTCAAATGGGATGAGTTGAAAAGTAGGCTAGGAAAGCACATGAAGTTTGATAACTTTTGGAGTGGCCCATTTGTTATCACAGAGTGCAAGGAGTACAATGCATTCAATTATCAAAGATGGATGGTGAGATTTTTCCTATCCCAGTCAATGGGATACACCTCAAGCATTGCTTTGAGGTTTGATCTATGCTACATTTGCTTGTTTAGAAGTTTTTCTTTCAATAAGTGTTGTTGCAACTTAGTTTAGTTGTTGTTTTCAAATTCCCTAAGTGCTTTTCAACATAGTTAGATAGTTTTTCTTCTACAGTTTTAGTTTTCAATAAGTTTCCAAGGTGTTGTGAGTCATTTTTGTTGAGTTACAGTATTGAGTTAAGTTGATTTCAAATCTGTTTTGAGTTTCTAAGTGACCATGTGCCCAATGAATAGCCTAGGCAACTGGTCTTAATGTTTTGCAGGAAAACATATAGCAAATTTCACCATAAATGTTAACCATTTTTGTTACTTGCTCAAGTTGACTAAGCTAAAGAATTTGCAAACTGAAAGAGAGGTACATTTCATATTTATCTTTCCTATATTGCATTCAATTGTATAAATAGAAAAATTAGAAAGATTACAAGATTATAGTAACAGATCACTGCATTTATCTAAGTGAATGCAACATAGAAAATATTTGCACAAATCTTTTTGAAAAAAGTAATCTTTATTGATACAAAAGTGCATACTTGTCTCACACAAGCCATGAGACTAACTTGTTCAATGAAATGAAGAACAGTTAATACATTGATGGATAAAGAAAGAAAAATGCACATATAAGGGAAGAGGCCATTCATTGCCTGATGACTGGTTTGGTGTCTATTTCCTTGCTTTGTCTCCTTCTTTGAGTTTCCTTGTGTCTTCCTTAACTCCCTACTCCTAGTCCCCGCATCTGGAAATAACAATGAAGTTAGAGTAGTGCTCTAAGTAATGAAGGTCTCTCACACTACATGTACATGCACCCATGAATGTATAAAGTGACCCTTAAGTACATTAAATAAGTATGCAAACTCTACATGTCCAAGGAAACAATAGGACCATCAAATACATCAGCCATATGCACATGTTTTTCTAACTTGTTTGCTTCATGTGTAGATATAGGAAAAGCAATGTTACTATTTCATCAAATTTCAACATGTGGGGTAAATGTGACTCCCTCAAGGGTTGAGCTCACGTGCTTTCATTTTTTGTTTTGACAAGATAGACTTGTTAAGTCTTCTATGACAGTATAATGCAATCAAGGATACATTTCATTATTCATAACAATGAAGTGCTTGTATTTATTGATATAAACAATGATGCATGCTCAATGAAATTACAGTGTCTTTGTGTTTTAATAAGTATTTTCTCAGAAAAAAAAATAGTGAAGAGATCATGTTCATGGAGCTAAATGGAAGAGATAAAATGATATCATTTAATCACATATATAGTTTAAAAGGAGTCTAGCAGTTCAATCACAATAACATGGTTGATTATGTCATTATCGGAATTAATTCTTTTGATGCATATACAATATTCAAAATGAGTTTGTCTTTTTCACCAGTCAAAGGTTATGCTTAATCGCAAATTACAGGTGTTTATCAAGACAATGGCAAGTATATTGCAAACCACATCATGAAATAAAATACTCACATATAATCCAGCTCATCAAAGGACTATTGGTAAAGGGGATTTATGCAATTACCAAAATTAAGCATTCATCAAAATTAAGCATTCATTCACTATTTTCAATAATAATCTTTTGATAATGCTTAAGGATTAGCATATTCTTTAAATGATCTTGATGAGAAGCATTGCAAAAATGATCTTCTTGTTAATGAAAGCAGTCTAAAAAGGATCAACTATACCTCACATACAAATTTGATTAGTGTATCAGAGATGAGGTTAAAAGTAATTTTCCTTAGAATACAGTCATGACAGCCTTAGTGTTGAAGGTAGAGAAAGGGATATTATTCTATTCAAAGACAATCATATATCAAAATATGAGTTAAATTCTATGGTTTCCGTACAATGTATAGTCACTATAAGTGCACAGAACAAGATCATGAAAGTTCGGCCTCTAATGAGCAGGTGGCAGAGAAGGAAACCAACAATGATGTAGCTACAATAAGTTTTATAAGTGTGAAGCAGGAGTTATAACCCCTCATCCATGACTAGAATGTGTACAAAAAATCATGAAAATCCTTCACCTAAGAAATGCATGAAGGCAACCAAGAAATGAAACCCAGAAACGTACAGATAAAGGAAAGTTTTAATTTTCTTCGTAAGGAAACATAAAATTTAAAGCCTTCAACCTTGTGTTTTTCAAATATTGGCTTCCTCTAATGAAAAGCATGAGGATTTTTAAAATTAAAGGAAATGAAACCCAGAGCGGCCATGAAAAATGCAAGGGTCGAGCCAAGAATGCCTGAAGGAGGAAACCCTCATGGGTTTTGTGTAAGCAAACTTTGTGTTTCTTGAAAACTCATATATTTTTCTAAATGAGAAAAACACAGAACCCTCGGCCTATTTCATGAAATTCATGTATTTTTCTGGACATGAAAGCATAAAAACCCACAACAACCATATATATAAAGAAAAAAACTGAAGAATGTCTAGAAAGTGAGCCCACGGCCTAGGTTCTTTACAGAAGTAAAAGAAAGACATAATAATGTGCAAGAATAATCTTACCCTCATATTTTCTCTTTTTGTTGTTTGTGTGAATTTCTGTATGGTGTTCCTTTCAGAAGCTTGAAATGAAATCTCCATGGCTCAACCAAGCAGATGTGGAGTCATATAAAATTAAGAGCATTTAGAATGGAGAAGAAAAATACATGATTGTCACGTCCTATGAGATTAGAATCACTAACATAAGGGTTTCTACTTAAAAGTGCTTTCAAAAAAATGCTTACCAATGTGTTTCTATGGAGAAATCGAAGGTTTCTATACAAGGATGCATCTGTAACTACAAAATATTCCATGGAAACCCTTCAACAAAGCTCCACAAACCCTCATGGTGTCAGCCACAGCTTCTTCAAGAAGCTTCTTGCATAATGAAATAAATGTTTTATCTTTTTCTTTTTGTTACTTAGGGCTTTTTACCCTAGTATGTGGTCGATGGAGACTTGGCATTTTTGCCATCTTTTTAATGAAAAATCAATGTCAACTAATACCCCACGGGCTAGGAATTTATGTCTTATTCCTTGTTCATATTTCATGCCTCTTGTGACTTAGGCATTTCAAATATGCATTTTGACTTAGGCATGTTTGAGTCATATTTTGACTTAATAAATCCTTTTTCCTATGTCTATGATTGAATACATGTGGTCTTTTATTTTGCATTGTTCTACATTGTAAAATGCTTAAATATAAGTGATGCTTTATAAATCACTTAATTTAAGTCATTATTTTTAAATGCAAAAAATAGGAAACATGTGTTCAAATGACCAAGTCATGAGAGAAATGTGGATTAACTTTATGACATGCTAAGAATATGGGGAAGGTTATTTTCAGTTTGTAGACATGTAACCAAATATATAGGAGCATTTATGCATCTTGTTGGAGGTTTTGCAAGAATCTAGGGGTGGTTTTGCATGCCTAGATGCTTGGCATGGTCAAAACCACTTTCCCCACATGTTGGAGATAGTTTTGGGGGGAATCTAGTGCCTCAATTTTAGGCTCTTTTGTAGGATCTGACCCAAGTTAGTTGATTGCTCCTATTTCGGTACAACTACTTGGGTTGAGTATTATATTCATTTTGGGGAATCATTTCGGAGTTAGTTCTAAATTTGCAGCTTTCTAAAGATAGTGATTTCTACAGTCCTTCATTAGATTTCAGCATGCTTTGTAACTCATCTTGCCATGTAAAACAGTGAGTACCTTGGATGTTAATAGCATTGAGTATTTTTTCCTTCTCATTACTTGCTTTCTTGTGTGCATACTTTTATGGTGATTGATCGAACTGCTTGTGAAATCTCTATTTTTCCTAGTATTTTTGTCTCACTGAAAGCGGCTTGTTGCAAGAAAGTATATTATTACAAGTTATAAGTTGTGTTAAAAATGAAAAATTTCTAGTTGTGAGATATTCTTTTCCTTCTAGGATTTTGTGTCAACACCTTCTTATAAAGTACTTATGTGATTAATATGCAGAAAATGAGTTGTGTGAGCTTTTTATTAGCTATTAATTGAACTGTGTAGTTAAGTTGTGTTTACATGTCTTATAGTCAGTTTGGTATATCACCATAGAGTAGTGTTTTCAGTTTTTTTTTAAATTTTTCATCTTTCTCACCTTTTCCTCAATAAAGAAAAATTAGTAGCTTTAAGTGACATACAAAACTAGGAGTTGGCCTCATCCGAAGATTCACTCTAATCATTAAGTTACCCATAGCTCAGTAGGAGTTTTTCCATGTTTCTCCAGAAAGTTGAGTTTTGCAACTTAGCAAGGGTACATTTCTGAGAGATAACAATCAAATACAATCACAACTAGGACATGCCCATGGTGGAGACCTTAGTGCAACTAGCACTACCATTGGTGGTGATGGTATGGGTAGTAGTACTAGTAGTGGTCAAGATGTGCTACAACAACATATTACACACAAGAGGATAACAATACAAGATACCACAAAAACACCAGGTGATCAAGGCATACATAAGAGGCAAAGGATTTTGACAGGTCCAAGTCACACTACTAGTGGATCCATCACAAAGGAGATATTTCTAGGCACTTCCCCATTGCCAGTTAGTCTGGATGTGACATCATTAGAAACTGCAAGTACTCCTATTCCTTCGCCATTCAAGCATTCCATTGTTCTTGTGTCCCCAGGTTTTGATTACATTAAAGATTTTAAAAATAAATTGGACTTGAATAAAAAAGAAAAGAAGCAACTAATGGAGAGTGTGTCTGATGTAACTTCAGAGCCTGCAACAACCATGGTATTACTCACATTTAAAACAAATAAAAAAATCTTGGAGTACACAATTCTTGTTCCCATAGCTCAAAACAAACCAACAAATCAGATGGTTCGATCTAAATTCCAGGTGAAAAATATTCAATTGGATTTTTTTCTACTCAAAAATACTGAAAAAAATAATATATCAAAGAAGAACAATGAATTGGTGTACACATCATTGCTAAAGAAAGATAGAGAGAAAAAAATGTTGCAAACTAAAATAGAAAAGTTACAGGAAGACCTATCAAATGAGAAAGCAAAGAGGAAAGCAATAGATAACAAGAGCAATGAATTAGAGAAAAGAATTAAAAAAATTTCCTCTGCATCAACAAGCAAAGAGGATAAACAAAATGAGAGAGAAGTGAATGAACTGAAGCAAAGGCTAGATGAGAGCAACAAGAAATATGATGAGGAAAAATGGGTATGTGTAGGATCATCATGGAAAAAACAAGCCCTTAAGTGGCAAAAAATTCAGAAAAATTAGAGTTAGGCAATTTGACATAAAAAATTGAATAAGTTATCTATATTATTTCAAAAATATGTAAGAATAAAGTTTGTAGAAAATTGAATGTAGTTTCTAAACTACTAGGTTTGTTTAAAAAAAGAAAATCTATTTCATGAAAATTTGAAATTAAAATGCAGTAGTACTTAAATTTTAGGGAAAAAATAAGAAGTAGGTGTCTGTCTGACCACCCTAACCACAATAAAATGATAATATTTTTTTATAATATTTTAGATATAAGTAGAGAATGCATGTCTGGATGTGATGTATATTTTTTTGTAATTTTTCCCAAGTAAATAATTAATATTAATTTTTTTATTACAAATTTTAAATATAAAACTTGTATGTCGATACATAACTTGGTCAAAAACTTCATGAGGAATTCAATTTTTCATTTTTTAATCCTATAGTATGTGAAGCATAGAATGTGACGATATGTTTGATTCAAGAGGTAAATCTGGTTTGAAGAATCTACCAGATGGTTTTCAATCAGCTATCAATCGAGGGACTTTAGTTGTGAATATAATAAGATAATAATTAATTATTAAATTCAAAAGTAGTATAATTTATATATTGGTGGAAGGCGAGAATCTCCTTTAAAAACCCTTTTCGTTTCATCAATTTTGGGTAAAAAAATAGTCATCAACCACATACCCATCATATTGCCACTTTTTGGCCCATCATGATCCTGCACATACCCAAATCCACTTTAGAAAAATTAAGACTAAGCATTACGAATGGAAACGCACAGTGGGAACAAAAAATGGAGAAGGCAAGAAAAAGAAATGAAAGATTGGAGGCAAAGCTGATGGAAGCAAAAAATGAAATTAAGTCTTGTCAAAATAAGTTATCTGCATTTTGTAGAGAAACAATGAGGCATATGAAACAAAAGATCTAGGATGAAATAATGCAGAGTATTGATCATTTGTGTGACATGTTTCAATTGATTGATGCTATCAGACTACATTATAAGAAGCTCAACAAATATTTAGTGGACAAAAAAAATGTGATGGCATTAGAAAAATCTGCAAATCAAGTTCAACAAATAGTCTACAAAGCCAAAAAAAAAATTTTGAAATCAAAAGGGATTACTAATCAACATGCTACATCAATGATGTTTTCATCTATCATTGAAAAGTGTTTGAGAATGTGTGAAATAAAGGAATATTTTCATTTGGCTACATAAAAGATGAAGAAGGTGGATGAACAGGTAAGGAACTTCACAACGCTTGGTTTTCCATAGGCTTTTGACACAAATGAGTGATTCATTGGAAAGAATGATTTCAGAAAGAATATGGAGGGTGCAAGGAAGAATGATTTGGACCAGTTTCCTCAAAACCTAGATGTGGTGAACTATTTGGATTCTGTCAAACCATTGCTAACCTTGAATGCAAAATTCACTGAAGAATTCAAGACAGGTTCCAATTTCAATCATGAATTGTTAACAAATCTTCAAGTCAAACAACATCAATTAGAAAAAATGACAATTCCACCACCTGAACAGTGGAAGTTGCTAGAAAAGGTGATACAATGATTTGATTTTTGATTTAATATGAGTTTTCAAGTTCCAACTTAGCTCTGTGCATATTGCATTGCCAATGCCTCTATGTATTCCTTCATGTGAAATTCAATAAAAAAGCTCAAATTCATACTTCAGTAATGTGTTGATGTTCAATTATCTGTATTATTTATTTTATCATTTGAAGAAAAAGTCTGGTAGTGGTTTCAACTACTAGATACACATTAAATGATTGCTAATGTTCATTGTTGTATATGCTAATAATACTATTGTTAATATGTTATTAAGCATTGAGTTGAGCGATGAATCAGTGAGTACATTTTCAAGTTTTAACACAATTAAAATATGAAATTATTAGTAATATGTTAATTTAGCCATACAAACCTATGATTCCATCAGAGCATTTTAATTAATTCTTTATATGAATTTATGCTTTAATCCAAGTGTTTAACTAATTCATTAAACCAAAGCCAGAATGAAACATATTTCACTACAAAACAACAATGAAAATTAATTAAAGGATCATTCATTGAATTTTCATTAATAACTCATATGGAATGTTACAAATGGAGATACAATGGACTCAAAATATTTGTATCATTCATTCAGGCATGCTTGAAAACCACACAATTTACAAAATCTATTTGCTCAACTCAAAACCTAAGATACAGACTCAAAATATATTTTCTCTTTGTTCTTAATTTGCATTTTTAGATCTACAATTCAAAAAGAGACCCACACAAATGGCCCTGAATTCCCTTTTATAAGAACAAGGGAGCAAAACAAGCTTTAGGCTGAAAAGTACACATGTGAGTATGTTCCCAATCAATATGTCTACAACTTCAATTCATCAATTAATGTCTTCTTCCATAATTCATATTATGTGTCAGAAGGCCAGTTAAATCTAATAAGTTCATCCATCTTCTTTCTGTAAGGAGCACATTTTTCCATCATTGAATTGGATTCTTTATCAAAATCTTCCAAGAAGCTGATGGTGAAAGACAAATTCTCAAGAATGTTCTTCAATACATCAATGCCAACACTCACATATTACTGATGCTTGGGCAGCAATTGTTGTTTCCACTTGGTCCTTCCATTCTTGTAGAGGCTTTACCTCATTATATGTGTGTTGGATATCAGACAACAATACCAAATCTGCCTCATCAAATTTTTCCTTCAACTCTTTGACTTTCACCTCCAAAGGAGTAGCATACCCTTGAAACCTATGTTCTTGAATCTCCTTAATAAATCTATAAGTTGGGCCAATCTTAGGATACTTATCCTTCTGATGTGCTAACCCAACTGCAATGAGCTTCATGTTATCAACCCTATGAATCCATTTATCCAAGATTGGGGTAGCTAATTCCTTGTCTCTTTGAGACAAATTTATTTCTTGCAACATTAAAGAATAATTGGCATGAATACTGTTTAATTTACCCTAAATCTTCTTATTTAAATGCTCTGAAATAGTATGATCAATCTTAAAATTATTCTCATACATTGTATCTTGAATATGTGCAAGCAATTTTTTATAATTCTCAATTTGCAAAAATAATTGCTCCCTAGTGGGCTCATTTGATGGAGCTACACCTGATGTGCTTGGCTCCTCTACTACAGTTGGTTCTTAGCCTAAATTGTAAGGCACTATTTCCAAAGAATGTTCTAGTGGAGGAGGAGATTGAGGATGTGCCATTGGAGAAGTGGATGCAGCTTGGCTTGAGCTTGATGGGCCTTGAGTTCTCAATGGTTCCCTCTATTTTTTAAACAATGCCAATTTTGTCTCCAACTCTGCAACCCTTTGCTGACTCTTATTGTATTCATCAATGATTTCATTATATTTACTCATGTACTTGTCCTTATCAGCAGTGACATTTTCCACTATTTCCTTAGTGAATCTGGTAGCGTTTATTGTCATATCAACTACTTCCAATGTTGGAGTATCATAAAATCTTCTTATAATTAGTTGTCCACTGAAATTAGTTGGTTCAACAACTCTTGGATTCCTAGATACCAAATACAATGACCAAATGGCCAAGGAATCCCATTTCTCACTAAATGTTGGCCCTTGTAGTGCAAATCTAGCTTCTTCCTTTGTTTGGAACAATGACCTATTTTTCCTCCTTATTGTGTCTAGCACAACAACATCAATAATATCCCATTTAGGCAACAATAGTACACCACTTTTCTACACAAGTGCTCTGCCTTCTTCAGCTATGATGCCTTGAAATTCCTTCCTCATCGCCTTACATTCGCTTGAATGATCCCCTTTAGAAGTTTTGGATACAGGCTCCTCTCTTTTGCCACATTCTCTGCATATTTTGGAGCCTTAACCCTCCACACAAAATATTTGAATGTTTTTGTCTCAATAAAAGAATCATCCTCCATGAATTCCTTGCAAGCTTCCAGCCTCAAATCATCTGCATTATTCAAACCACTTAAATGTCTACCTTTCTCAATCTAAGGCTACTTTCTCCTATTCCTGATGCAACCCCTCTTGGGGGAGAAGGCATTCCTTGTTGCATCTCCTCTAGTGTAACCATGATGTCATCTTTGTAATCAACAGTCCCTGTTACCTCAATTTTTTGCCTCTTCAGTGGTGGTTGCTTTGATGGAGTTGGATCTCTTGGAGGTGAATCAAGGTCAATAATGGCCGATCAAGCTTTCTTAGGAGGGGATGGCATTGATTTCATCGGAGAAGAGGCCCTTGACCCCTCTGATGCAGCAGGAATTGGAGGTGTTTATTGTTTCTTTATTACCTCCTTCCTCTTAGAGTATATTATGATTTTCTTGGGTGGTTGATAAGAAGGTCTTTCCTCCAATTCTTCTGTTGGATATTCTTCCACTTCTAATGCCTTTCCCTTGTCATTTATTGTGTGTTCTTCCCTCAAGACACCCACTACATTCTCAAAATTGTCAAGAACATACATGACTTTATTGAATTCACCCTTAATATTTGGTAGGGGGTCATAATCAGGGTCTGACTTTCTTTCCTTCTCCACCATTTTGTTTAAGGTGAGGTACATTGCCTTCTTCTCTTCTTGGACATGAATATCAAAAATATTCCTGATCACATCTTCAGGATAATAGAAATTATGAATAAAAGAACCACTCCTATTCTTTTCCTTCAAGGTAGCAATGAATCCCTCTGAGTCATGGTTCCTTGGGCGTATAGTGCTTAGATTGTAAAGTGCTAGCACCTTCTACAAAAATTTCCATCCTCTCTTGGCCATCACATAATCAAAAAATATTGTCCATTCAGGAAAGAATGAACCTTTCTTGAGTTGCTCTAGTAAGTGCCACATTTGTGATGCCCCCAACTACCTCATAATTTCAATGAATCCAATTCTTAATGGCACATCTCTAGGTAATTGTGGTGTAGAAAATTGGACACTCTTGGAAAAAAGAGACAATTTCACACTCAATTTGGACCTACTTTTGACTACCCTTGCATTAATCATTCTTCAAAACATCATTTATAGGCCCCTAAGACCCATTATTTTTTATCTAGAGGCCCATTTCACTTAAAAATCATACAAATCTCGAAAAACAATACTTAATTCATTCATATCTAAAAAACCCACCTCCAAAAACCACTAGTGGGACCCATTCACCACCTTGGGTGAATGAATCCCCTTTGGTGGGACCCATTCACCAAGGGTGGCGAATGAGTCCCTTTTAGGGAAAATTTCAATTTTGAGCGGGAATTTCACTAACTTAATTAAATTTTTCAATGGATGTCAGCCTCTTAGGTCTTAATAATGGGAAAATTAGGTATTGATGCCTATAAATACACATTTTAGCTCATTTTTCACATCTCCTAGTCAATTTTACAAAGCAATTTCAAAATTCAAGTGTTGAGAATCTTCCACGAGAAGTTTCATTAGCATTTCTACAACAAATTTGAAGCTTGTGGACAACAAGATAGGGTTTTTGCAAGTCTTCAAGCTCACCTATCATTCAAGATCCAACATTGCAAAGAGTTGATCATGGATGCCTATGGAGAATCATGGAGAAATCTAGGTTGAGGAGATGCAACTAGCCATCAAATCACACCTTATGACTTGTTTTCAAAGTGATTCCATCTTCCATTTCTCTTTATCTTCAAATTTAAGGTTTGCATGTCAATTGCATTCATTTGAAATGTTGTAGGGTTTCTTGGATTGAAGTCTTGTATCATTCAAATCACATTCACCTATCTTATTCTAGCACTTTAGAATAGGGTTTTATCTTACTTCAAATTTTCCTAGTCTTAGACACACTTAGGGCTAGGGTTTTATGTAAATTTTATCTATTCAAGGTTTAACTACCCAATTAGGGGTTTGAACCCATTAGAAAAAAAATTTAAAGTTGTTTTGCAAGTGTTTCTGGAGATTCAAATCCGGGTTTCCGTCAAGAAGTGTTGTGCAAGTCATGACAAAGTGCAGATCTGAAACTTGAATTCTCAGAAATTAGAAAAATGACTAATTTTCCATGGATGGCGAATGAGTCCCACTAGAGGTGCCTGACAGAACAAAGTGTAGATTCCAATACCCTTTTGGCTAAAATAGGATTTTGGGTAGAAACCCTGATCTGGGACTGATTCGCCCAAGGTGGCGAATGAGTCCTGGGCAGTCAGTCTAAAAGTCAACATTTCTAGTTTTTTAGAGTATTTTCCAATCTCCATCAGGATTACAGGTGAACACAAATAGTCTTGTAATTTTCTGTTTTGTTCTATTTGTATTTTTATTCATCTTCTTAGGTCTTTTTCAAACAATACTGTGTTTTTAAACACTTCATATTTCTTAGGTTTTGCATAAATAATCAATCCATTTTATCAATTTGTTGCATTTAGATCATTGAATTTAGACATATTTTCATTGTAATTGCATTAGTTTGAGTGAACCACTTAGATTTTGTGTGGGATCTATCTCTTTTCCTTTAGGTGAAAAACCCTAATTGAGCAAAAGAGAGTCATAGCATCCTAAACCACAAAAATCTTCAGTTCAATAATGCATAAGGGTTCACGTTTGTGCCATAGACCTTGAAGATTTTGTACTGGGGTATAGAATTATATCCCCCCAATTGTGATTCATTTTCAAATCAGGTCTCCTATCTAAAGGCCCCAAAAAATCATGGATCTCCCTGGGGATCCTTGGCGGATCATGAATCAGGAACCTCTTTAGTTTTGAAGCAAAAAAATAATTATGAAAGACCACATAATCAAACTTTTGATCATCCTTATCCAAAATTTGAGTCCAACATTGGACAAGTAGCTCAATATCATCCTCCTTTTTCTTTAATGTCATGTCTATACCAAAAAAAATTTCTCCCTTATATAAAAACATGTGCATCAAGAGGGAATACCACTAGAATCTAACCCAATACTTCACGTCCTTTAATGAAATCAACCCGTGATGCATGTTTTCTGCCAAGTATGTGGCATAGTCAAAACTACATTGAAAGCTCCATGTTGCAAATGTGCGGCCATATACATGTAACATACTGGCAAGATAGATGATGGTTCAAAACCAATAATTTGGCACAATGAGTAAACTATCTTCTTGAAGTAGTTGGAAAAGTATTTCATAGGGAATGGCTCCTTTTCATCTTGGTCAATTTTAATCTATTTCCTAGATTTCCCAACCCCAGTACTTGCAATGTGTATGGGTAACATTGTTTCCTTGAACAAAACCTTAGTATTCTCATATTCCTTTTTGAAAAGGTCAAGATCAATGGGGATCATGTCTTGATTCCACTCATGCAACTTGAAAACCTCTGCAATCTCTTCCCTGGTTATCTTAACCATTTCAACACCATTGTATACCCTAACCACTCTAGAAACAGGGTCATACCTTGCAGCTATGTCTTTCAACAGGTCCACATCCATGTACACATTTAGCACTACTAATTATCCCATATCTAGTCTCTATGGGTTGCAAATGGGAGCCCCAATATTTCTATTTCCAAACCAATTTTGAAACATTTTCCATCCTATATATGGCACATTGGCATCCTTGATATTGTATTGTTTGTCCACTAACCCTTCTTTAACCTTAGGACCTTGAAATAGAGTAGATCCCTCATCTTTCTCGCCGGTTGAGAGTTTTAACTGATCAATAATGTCTTGGGAAAGAGGTCTTGATGTGGTTTCAAAACCAGGAACTTGTGCTTTGGGTGCCATTGGTAACAAGGTAGGTTTAGGCTAATCTAGGATTTTGACACAGAGAGATTTAAAACCTAGCTTTTCTATTCAAAACCTAGGGCATGACTCAACAATAAAATTTCAATAGGTTCGATAGAAATTCACAACTTTTACGCAATTTAAAACCACTATATAGCACTAAAAAGCACATAGACTAATTCAATTGAAAGACACATTGAATATTTACCCTAATTCAAGATAGTTTGGATAAAGCATAGAGAATGGCGTTTGTTTTATATTTTTACTTACAACTTTTTCGCTTCAAGGAAACCCTAATTTTGACCGCGTTGAACTCTAGAATGCTCTTCTTGATCTCTTGGATGCTTTAAACTCGTTTGCAATCTTCAATTATGCGAAAAATAAATCTTTTATGTGCATTTAGGTCAAGATTGGGAATCTCTAAATGTATTTTCTTCCATTACTACTCACACGCGCAAAGTAGAATGACTCTCATGTTCACATTTTCAATTTTGAATATCAGTCGTTGATCTCCTTGTGAGATGGCACTTTAGACAACTCAGATTGAGTCAAAAAGGTTTGAATTTCCATCACCATCGTCCACCTATCCTTTGGCTAATGAAATTCCGCTAAATGGAGCCTAGAATGCTCACTCATTCATTTTGTGGGCTCCACCTTCTTTTCCAAGCGGCAGAAGAAATCCATGTGTCATTCACCCACTAACCCCATTGCTTTTCATAAAAAAATATTTTATTCTTGTCGGATGAGCGGGGAACGGTTGAGATTAAATCTCAATGTTGCATGTGGATAGTTGATTTAAAACCGTAAGGCATCAAGTATGTGAGTGGAGACAGGGCCCCACACTTGCAGTGGAACATGTGTCTTCAACCCACTAACCCCACAACATTTCAGAAAGTATTATTTTATTTCCATGGGGCTGGCAAGGAATGACCAAGATCTAATCCTTCGATCTAACGACTAGGATCAAATCCTTAGATCCAACCATCAACAAATATTAACCATTGATTTGAGCACCTTTAGTTATCGGTGCCTTCGAGCAGTGGTAGGACCCGCCAAAAAGGTGTCCAAGTGTTGCCTACCCGCTATCCCACCGACTCCTTAATTTGATTAATTTAATCTCGCGGGCTAGAGGGGAACCAATAGAAAGCAGTCAATGGGACCCGCTAAGAATAAAAAAGGATTTTAATAAGCATATGCACTTATTACATGACTTAAAACAAGCCACCTACCTAGGTTTATAACATGAATGATATTGAGTGAATATTAAAACCCAAAATTAGGGAAAGAACGAGAATTAAAGAATTTTGTGACCTGCATAAGACAAGGATTCTACGGGTAGCAACTGAGAACACTAGGCTTAATGGTCCGGGGAGTAAATGGATGTAAAGGTGTAAGATATGACTTAAGAGACCGAGAATGGGTAAAACCCAGTCAACTTCAAATTAGATTATTACAATGTAGGTAAAAGGAAAAGACACTATAATATCTTTAAATTTGAATATGATATCAACCTATCTTGCTCTGCAGTATTGTATTCACTATCATTTGACTCAAAATAATCAACGATCATTTATAATTTATGGATGTTGAACTGTTAGCTTCTGTTCAAGGAATGGATTAATATTCCTTTCAGTTATTTATCAAAGATTGTGTGAATGGAAATGCAATAGGAATTTATAAGTAGTGTGATAAGTGTTGTTCTTTAAAAATGATGCATAATCACATATTAAATTCAATACCATGGAATACATTATAAAATATAAAATATCACAATTTCACATAATACAATATAAAATATCATCAACTATAGTTTGGAATATGATTCATGAAGTGCAATATAAAATAAAATATCATGAATTGCAATTATTCACAATTTCATGGAATACAATATAAAATATCATCAACTACAGTTTGGAACAATGAAAAATGATTCATGAAGTGTAGTATAAATACCTAAAAGATGCTAATTCACTTCCATTTCCCATATGGAGTCAGGGTCCTGAAACTGACATTCATTTTGAGATAAAGTAAAAGAGTCATCTTGATTTTGAGTTTGCTCTTCATTTTCTTCGACCTACATCTCAAATTCAGCATTCATTGTGTCACTGTCATTTGTCCCATTTCTAGTGCCACCAGTACCAGCATTTGGAATTGGAGTGTTGTACAACCCAGTCCCCCTTCTTTCACATGTGGACCTCCAGATTGTGAGTGCCCTTTCAAAAGGAAATTTTTTGACATTATACACAATTCCTTTCATCCTCAAGCAATTTTCCAAATTCTTGTCTAGTTTGTTTTTTAACTTTGATTTCAAAAATGCCAATGAACTGAAAACTCTCTCATCCTCCACCGATCCCAATATCATTGTTTGACATAAATAAGCAAGTTTGAAATATTTTGATATCGTAGCATGCAATATTTCACTCTGACCTAAGTTTGTCCAAACCTTTGTTATTGATCATGGTTCAAAGGCCTTATCCATTCCCATGGAATCATACTAGTCCCTCATAGCTATTGAAAAATTCCTACATTGTTGTCTAAGCTTAGCTTCATTTAAAACTCCTTCTATTGTCTGCTCATTTATTTTACACTTTTCAAAAATTGTTCGATCAATATTTTTACTTTATCATGAAAATATTTTGGGTTATCTTGGTTTACCCAAAATTGAGGATACACAATACCCATGGCTTCAAGTATTTCATGTTGAGGGAATCTTTCATGAATCTCTGAGTCAAGAGATTTTGCAATTTCCTTCAAATTATCACTAAAAAATTTAACAATGTCATTAAAATCTTCCTCGTTAACAGCTACTTCTCTATTAGAGTGCCTGGTTGTCTTACAATGGTACATTGGTATCTCATATCCATGTACACAAATACATAAGTTCCCGCTTGCATTAAACTATAAATAATTATCAAGATTATTCAAATTAGTAATTTTCTACCACATGAAATAATTTGGGCCTTCTTGTGTTAGATCTAGATATAGATGATTGAGGGCTAAGAATGCATGTTTACGTAGTTTGGCATATTCATTAATATACATAGTTCTATCTTGGGCTTTCTTCACAAGGTTTTTCATTACATCCAACATGGGGAGAAGACAAGTTAAATTCAATAGTGTCTCTATATTGCTTAACCTATGTAAGAGGTCAGAAGCTTTGTCTATTGTGTTGTGATGCTTGTAATTTGTTTAAAATTTCCTTATGTCTCCCTTGGGCATCCAACACTTGAGGAAATATATTTGGCTTTTGTTTTAAAACAACATTATAACACTAGGTGCCAAGGAGCTTTTTGATAACCCCTTTGACCCTCACTTAAGTTAAAGTGACTTTATTAATATAACTTAAGTGACGGAAAGAAATATAAATAATAATTAAATCAACCTTAGACAAGCCAACACCCAAACAAAAAATAGACACTGTTGAAGTAGCCTAGGCCAAAACCAATTACCGAAAATTAACTTACTATAAATAGCAACTGCTAAAAATAGTAAATACTCCACCAAATCATCAAATTGGCAGAAAAATTGAGAAACGCTGAGAATTATTATAAATAGTAAGTAATGGAATTGGCCACTGCTAAAAATAGAAAGTCCTACCAGAAAGCACTAAAACCACCACAGAAGAAACACTAGCTATGAGTCCCCTAACCAAACTCCACTTAGCCTACGAGAACTCTAGAACTATGTTACCGAATTTGCTCATATAGGCCCTGGGTTCCATTCAGGTCCGGAATTCAGGTCCAGTCCGGGCAAATTCGCTATGGGTCCGGTTTTTGGACTGTGGGTTAGGCCAGGGTCCGGACCCATGACTGTGGGTCCAGACAGGGTTTGAAAATTTCGAACCCGGGTTCTATTCTGCGCCCAGGCACGTTTTTTCAACTTTTTTTTCATTTTTTTAATAATTTTTTGACTCGTTTTTTTACTTTTAATGACTTTATAATTATTTCTAACACTAATATTTGCCTCAAAAACATGAAATAGGTAAAGTGAAACTCATTTACCAATTTGTGAATGAGAAAAAAGGATTTTTTGCCTCCATTGCTGAACTTTCCCTTTTGCTTGCACACGCTGGAATAGACTTGAAGGCTGATTGTAGATTGTTCAAAGTTGATTGTTGTGCTATTCCTAAGCACTTGCAAGTGTCTATTCGTTGCTAAGAAGATTGTAGAGCAAGATTTCTTCAAAAGAGGTAGGTTTTTTGAAGTTTTTTGATTATTTTTTTTACATTTTTTTTCACAAGTGAAGTTCAACTCTTTTGTTTTGTTTTGTAGTTATTGTTTTGTTTTACTTTTCATTCCTCTAAATGTCTATAACACATGTTCAATTTTTTCTTTTTTTTGAAATTAATTAAGTCTTTTAGTTTTAAATTCAACGAATCAATACCAAAATTTCAATATGTTGTGCCTTAGGTATTCACTATTCCGTATTACAATGGCAACCGGTACCTCCTCAGGCTCAATCCAATCTCGTTTCAAAATAAACCCAGCCTCTCCCCTTTGGAAATATGTAGAAATGGTTCAGCAACTTCCAGGTGGTGGAGGATATGTTTGGATTTGTAGTCATTGCAATGTTCAATATTCGAGCTCATACAGTTGAGTAAAAGGGCACTTGTGCGGGATCCCTAAAACAGGCATCAAAAATTGTCCAAGTGAAAACAACGATGGCATTCTAGAACATATAGTGTTGAAATATATTGCTGAGCAAGAAAAGGCAGACCAAAAAACAACCGGTGGTAAAACAAGCCATCCTTTGAAGAAAGGATCTCGATCCATGAAACCCCCTACACCACCATCTTATTTTCCACCTACAGAAAGCCATCCATTTATGGACATCCCTCAAGAGCAAACCATGCCCTCTTCAAATAAAAGATCTAAGGGACCGTTGGAAGCTTCATTTCAAAATGAGGCAAGAGAGATTGTTGATCAAGACATAGCAAGATGTGTCTATGCCAATGGATTGGCATTCAATGTTGTCCGTTCACCATATTGGCAAAAAATGGTGAAATCTATTAATGAGGCTCCAAAGGGGTATAAGGGCCTAGGTTTTGAGAAGGTGCGTTGCACCTTATTGGAGAAAGAGGTGAAACATGTAGCAGACTCTTTGAAGCCCATAAGGGATTCGTGGATCGAAACAGGGGTGACCATAATTTATGATGGATGGAAAGATGCAAGAAATCGCCCATTGATCAATGTTATTGTTGTGTCCCCTAAAGGGGCAATGTTTTTGAGAGCAGTGGATTGTGAAGGACAGGTGAAAGATGGTCCATTTATTGCTGACATCCTTTGCCAAGCTATTGAAGAAGTGGACCATCAAAATGTTGTGCAAGTTGTAACCGACAATGCCAAAAATTGTAGGGCTGCTGGGTTATTGGTTGAGGAGAAGTATCCACACATTTTTTGGACACCTTGTGCTGTCCACTCCCTCAATCTAATGCTACAAAAAATTGGATCCAAAATTGAATGGATCAAACAGGTGTATGCCGAGGGCGAAGACATCCAAATGTTTGTCACCAACCACCATATGACGCAAGGAATATTTAGACAATTCTCTTATTGGAGTTGTTAAGGTAAGTTAATTCTCAATATTTTTAAATTTTTGAATTTTCTTTTAATTTTAATTTTTAAATTTTGATTTTGTATATTTAAATTATATTTTAATTTTAATTTTGATTTTCAAACAGGTTGTCGAGACCCGTTTTGCCTCCAACACAATTGTGTTGAGACGACTTATAAAGGTTCGTGAGGCACTATGTGCCATGGTAATCAGCCCTAATTGGGTTGTATGGAGGCAATCTAGCAATGAAAGGGCAAATAGGATCAAGCAAAGGATCCTAGATGATGGTTGGTGGGATCGTGTTGAGTATCTCGTCAGTTTCACCGAGCCCATACTGAGCATGATCCGTTACACTGACTTGGATAGACCTTGTTTGGGCGAAGTATATGATGGTATCGACTCAATGATTGAGAAGATGAGATCCATCATCAATGCAAAAGAGGAAGATCCTGAAGAAAAATTCTTCAAAGAGCTACAGGAAATCATGGTTGATAGATGGAACAAAATGACCACTCCCTTGCATCTTCTCGCTTTTGCATTGAGTCCCAAATATTATAGCCCTGAGATACTTTATGCTTCATCAAGAGTTGCTCCATATAGGGATGGTGAAGTGGCCCAAGGGTACAAGGCAGCAATTCGTAGAATCTTCACTGATCGTGACCAACGTGATCGAGTGAGGGCTGAGTTTATGGCTTTTGCATGCTCTAGGAGTGTTGATCAGAATATGGATGCTCTTTGAGACAAGTGCAGGGTGGATGCTCATAGTTGGTGGTACTTCCATGGGCAAGAATACATGCACCTCCAACCTATTGCAATAAAAGTTTTATCCCAAGTAAGTTTTATAATTTGTATTTGTAATTTTAATTTTAATTAATAATTTTGTTTAGTTAAATTTTGTAACTCTTAACTATTTATTAATTTAATTTGGTCTTAATAGGTTGCTAGTTCATCCTCTTCTGAGAGGAATTGGAGCACATACTCCTTCATCCACTCAATAAAACGCAATAGGCTACATTCAAAAAAGGCTGAGGACTTGGTGTATGTGCATTCAAACTTGCGCCTCCTTACACACAAACATAGTTCCTACAAAGAAGGAGACACAAGGAGGTGGGATATTGAGCCAGAGCAGCTTGACTTGGATGCTTCCACAAGTCACTTAGCTGCACTTGATATTGATGATGACTATCAGCCTGAAGCAACTACTGAGCATGAGAGTGCTAGTGTCAGTGCTAGTGTCGGTGCTAGTGGCAATGCTTGTGCGAGTGCCACTAATGCTCTTTGTGGTTCTACACAAAATGTAGCATCTAATGTTGCTAATGATGCTGCTTTTTTTGATGACCCATATGATTCAGATTGATATTTTTATGTTTGAAGTTTGAACTTGAATTTATAATTCTATATCTTGACATTTGACTTTTGAGTATAAAGTGGTGGTGTATTTTTGCTATGTTATTTGACTATTAATATGGTGGTGTATTCTGAACTTAAATACTGCTGCAAATATGTATATATTTCTGATTTTTATATGTTTTTGTATTACCGAATCCAAAACGAACCCAAACCCAAAAAAAAAATTCCTGAACCAGCGAACCGGGTTCTCGAACCCGAACCCGAACCCAAAACCGAACCGGTAACTTAGCTCTAGAATAGGCTAATGGAAAAATCCCAAACTGCTCAAGGGCAAGAAGGGAACATTATATTGTTCAACAAGAATATTCACAAAATTTCTAGCATTCAGCACACTTGTGAATCCTAGATGGATCCACTCACAAATTGGCTAGAAGGATTTCCATCCTTGAACCAGAATATTTGCCAAAGGGTTTTCGTAATAAAGAAAGAATAGATGAATAGTTGCTCACTCTTATGCTAGGCTTTCAAAAGAAAAATGCCAAGAATGAATTTCTCTTTTCCAACTCTCTTTTCTTATACCATTTTTGCATAGTTCAAATATCATATATTATTTTTCCCCCCAAAGTAATTTTTAAAATTTCTTTTTAATTTAACTTTACTTTGTAGGCCCCAAATAAGTCACTTTTTAATAAATTGTCCAATTAAATATAAGTTGACCAAAAAATGAATGTCTTTAGGCAGCTTAATTTAATTAATTAATTGTCCTCTTACCACATCCCAATTAGCTTATGGGAATTAAATAGGCAAAGGGTCTCTGCCAATTGTTCATGCTTGTTAAGGGACATTACAGTTTATGTAATACCACTTACTAGTTTTGAGGAAGCTTGTATCATATAAGCAAGCACATGAGTAATTATTAAGGCTGGCCTATGTTACCCCAAGTTTCCGAGATGAGGATGGGAGGGAGGCCAAATTTTAGGAGACAACAGGGGACAGCTATTAAAAAATAGGGAAAAATTTAAAAAAATAGAAAATTTCAAATATTCATATGATAAAGCAATCATCATATACATCATAGAACCTTAACACATAATATTAGAGTTCAATTAATATTTTCATTTCATAGAAAGCAACATAGAAATCAATCATCATATACATCATAAATTTGAACCTTAACAAAATTTAATTGCAGTCACTGATAATGTGGCATTTGCATATATATTATATAAAAATTACATCAAAATGCCCAAAGGCTGCAAGTTTCAACTAGAAAATCAAAATGACAAAAATATAGAAACGGCACCACCTTAAGAACAGACCACTGCTTGCATAAAAACCCTCAAGGCTCTGGGATTGACCCGCAAACTTCCTATTTATGCTTCCTGCATCATCTAGGAACATCTATTCAGGCACAACGAATACCAAGTGTCACGATTTTAGATATACAATCGTAGCTATTCCTAGAACTGCAATACTTGATGTGAGTATTTGAAGTCACCCGATTACTTCCAAAGGAAGCAACAACAACTTTAAATCAATCTATGATCTGTCTTAGACTCAAACACAACTCCTTTGACCTTCAAATGTTCACAATATAATCTTTCAAAAGCTAAATATTATCTACGGTTGCTTCTTAAAATGGGACGGCACAAATAATTATTGGAGTTACCTTATAGATGTTGGCAGTTGATTATTGGTTTCCCTTAATGAGCACACCAATATTCTTATTTTCCACCAATTTAATTTTGTGTTTTAAAAAATAAAAGCAACTCAAAACCTGTTGGGCCGTAGGGGATGACTAGCCATCCCCGATACGATTGGGGACGTCCAGGCATCCCCTAGCCGTACAAAGGACGGGTAGCCATCCCCTATCGTTTCCAACATTTTTACAAATGTCCCCAGGACATTTCTGAAAATTCGTTGCAAATCAGGGATTGCGTGAGGATGTTTTTGAGGCATCCCCGCATCTCCGAGGTGTTTCCGACCGGGGACACCCCTAATTTTGCCAAGTACGCATCCCCGAGTAACATAGAGGCTGGCTTGTTGAACTTTTGGTTTGTTGGCTAAGTTGGATTGAGCATCTCTTGTAGGTTGAACATGTGCAATTATGGTTAGGGAGGTGTGTCTACACAATTCTCATTTGCTTATTCACATGGAGGAATGCAACTAAGGTGTTTAATGCTTCAAAGGCTTTGTATGGAAACTCTATAGCGTATTGTAATATTGTCTTTGAGATAATACATTGACCATGTGAGTCCTTTTGAAGATTGGAGTTTTCCCTTGATAGGGTTTTCCCAAGGTACATCTAGTGTTTTATTCAAGGGGGTAAACACTTTTGAACTGGAGCTATGAACAGGAATACAACCATTCAACAATACCACCCCAACAAGGTTTGAACCTTGGTGGCAAGAACAACAATGCCACTTTTAAACCATCACACCATGCCAATACCAACAAAGGGTACATCTAGTGTTATCTTGTGGCATATTTGATATTTTTTAGCATTATGGATTCTTAACACTTGTTTTGCATTTATTTCTCTCACGAGTGTATTACACAGGTAATTGGTAAATAAATCGATGTATTAACAATAAGCAAGACGCTCAATAAATAGTCTACAAGATTTACAAAACACGGAAAGTTTCTAAAAAGAAACTCCAGATAAGATCGGAGACAATCTTATCACTAAATTACAATAAATTACAATATTGAGCATTAATAAATAAATAATAAACATTATTTTAATACCCTCCCTTAATGCTCAATCTATCTACTACACCAAGATGCCCCCTGAATTTTACAAACTTATCTGTACTGAGGGACTTGGTGAGAATGTTCATCGCTCGATCTCTCCTCGGCTTCTGAACATACAAGAATCGAATCGGGATCCGCCTTTCAACCAAATTAATGAAATGGACGCGAGTTTCATGCCAACGGAAGACCGATTCTTGGTGTTTGTTAAACTCTGATTATCACGTAACAAGGAGTCGGACTCCATTTGAGATATTTGTATATCTCTGGCATATCCGTGCCAACCGCCACATGCTTATCGCTTCCCCTCGGCATCGCCGAGGGAGAGAATCCACCGCCATCAGTTTACTAGTCCATGTGACTGCACCGGATCCCAAACTGAACACATACCCAAATGTTGATTTCCTGTCATCAACTGAACCTGCCCAATCTGAATCTGTGAACCCACTGAGTTTAGGATCGTGACTCCGAGTTTACAAGAGTCCAAAATCAGGAGTGCCTTTCACATAACGCAGCACACGCTTCGCTGCTACCCAATGATCAGCCTTGGGGGCTGTCATGAAGTGTGATATGTAGCTCACTGCAAAACTCAAGTCAGGTCGAGTAGCAACAAGATAGATAAGGCTGCCCACTAGTTGCCTGAACAATGTTTCATCTACCACAGGTGAATCGGACTTAGCTGACAATTTAAGCCCTTTTTCCATGGGTGTGGAGGCAGGTTTGCAATCTTGCATTCGGAACTTATCCAGAAGACTTCGAGCATACTTGGACTAGGAGATGAAAATGTTGCTCTCTGTCTGCCAAACCTCAACACCTAAACAATAATGCAGGAGGCCCAAGTCTGTCATGTCAAAAGTTTTGCACAAGTGCTGTTTGATCTCAGTGATCAAATGTGCTGAACTGCCAGTAATGATCAAGTCATCCACATAGACAACAACAAGCAAGATCTCATTACCAGTATTCTTGACATACAGGTTCGAGTCAGATGGACTCCTCTGAAAGCCATGATCTGTGAGGTACGTGTCAATCTTGATGTACCAAGCCCGAGGAGCCTGCTTCAGGCCATAGAGTGCTTTGACCAATCTGCACACCTTCTGTTCTTGACCAACAACTTTGAAACCTAGAGGCTGCGTCATGTATACTTCCTCCTTCAACTCACCATTGAGGAAAGCACTCTTCACATCCATCTGATGGACCTTCCAACCAAACTGGGCTGCTAAGGCAACGACGAGCGGTATGGTACTCATTTTGGCTGTAGGAGCAAAGGTCTCCTCATAGTCAATGCCTTCTTTTTGTGAGAACCCCCGTGCAACCAGACAAGCTTTGTACTTGTCAAGGGTTCCGTCAGCTTTGTACTTCACCTTGTACACCCATTTGCAGCTAATGGGCTTCTTCCCTGGAGGAAGATTAGAAAGTACCCAAGCGTGATTCTTCTGAAGACTCTGGTATTCTAATTCCATCGCCTTTTCCCACTCAGGTATCCCTTTTGCCTCTGAATATGTCTGAGGCTCATAAACACTGTGGATGTTGGCCATGAGAGCAAAATTCATTGTAGACTGTTGTTTGCTCTTGTTTCTGGATGATCTACCCTCAATTAGCTCATTAGCACGAAGATCACTGATAGTCTTAGCCCACAATTTCGGTCGGAGAGTAGATGTGCCAACATCAAATGCAACAGGAGGAGCTGGATCTAGCTGTGGATCTGGAACAGGGTCAGCATGGAGATGTTCATTACCATCTGGAGGAAACTCAGGTTGAGCATCATCAAAGATGAGGTCTTCGTCATCCCTCCCATCAGGTGAACCTAACGGAAGTCGGACACCCACATCAGGAGCCTGTAGAGGCTGATCCTCTGAATGCTGAACAGGTGAAGAAGAGTGAAATGGACCTCGTTCCCCATCAAAAACATCTCGACTGAAGATAAGACGATCAGTGTCTATATCAATCAGCCTATATGCCTTGTGGTTGTCACTGTACCCTGTGAACATGAGTTTCTGGCTCTTGGAGTCCAGCTTAGTGCGCTTGGCCTCTGGAATCCAAACATACACAAGAGAGCCAAAAACTTTCAAATGACTGATCCTAGGTTTGTGACCAGACCAAACTTCCTCAGGAGTCTTCCCCTTAACAGCATGAGTGGGTGACCTATTAAGGAGATAGACTGATGTATTGACTGCTTATGCCCAAAACTTGGTAGGAACACTCCTGTGTTGCAACATGGAGCGAGCCATCTCAACAATCGTACGATTGCGTCGCTCTACAACACCGTTTTGCTGAGGAGTGTAGGGTGTGGTTAACAGACGCTTTATCCCATGAGTATCACAGAAGTTGGAGAATGCACTAGAACAGAATTCCCCCCCATTATCTGACCTAAGAGTTATAATACAAGAACTGGACTCTTTTTCAACCAAGGCCTTAAACTTCTGAAATACATTAAAAACCTTTGATTTTTGTTTAAGAAAGTACACCCACATTTTCCTACTATAATCATCAACAAAAAGTAGAAAGTACTTGCAACCAGTTACAGAAGTAGACATAGGGCCACAAATATCAGCATGAACTAATTGAAGTACCTTAGAAGCACACCGAGAGTCGCCATCCTTGAACGGTGTGCGATGCTGCTTCCCGGCCTGACAAGCACCACAAACGCCCTGATGCTGAGTCTGAATGTCAGGTAAGCCATCTACAAGTCCCTCCCGAGCAATGAGAAATAGTGCACGCTCATGCCCGTGACTGGTGCTAAAGACTGCGATGCCTGAATTGGCTGCTCAAGGCTAACTCCGCCGAGAATCACCAGTTGTCCACAAGCTCGGTAGGCTATGATCCTCTATCCCAACGGCCACCGTTGTGCAAGATTCTCGATCAACAATCGAACATCTATGCGAGCTGAATACCACATCCATCTGGGGAGAATGCCGCATAATCTGACTGACTGAAAGAAGGTTGAGCTCGATATCAGGTACATAATACATGTTGAGGAATATGAGATCCCTCCCGCCAAACTGAACCTGAACAGTGCCTGTGCCGACAACTGTGTATTCCTCACCTCCTCCAAAGATCACTGAGTCAGTGCAAGGGGAAAAGTCTATGAACCAATCACACCTATGTGAGAAATGACGCGAGGCACCAGAATCTATGTACCAAGCAAAGGATTTGACATGGTTTGCGGGCCTTTTTGCCATGAGTGC